>JABWDY010013571.1:10502-24550 GCA_013358455.1 Thalictrum thalictroides | reverse complement strand
ATAAATATATTGAGGAATATACATACAAGAACTCAGATTGAGTTTGGATTGGTGGATTGAAGATTCCTGGAAACCAGATACAAAATAAAATTCTACTCCCTAATTGGCTAATTTATCTCTCAAAATAAGGGAAAGGAGAAGAAAAAAGAGAGGCAACAATAGCAGCCAAATACAGAGAGGTAAGAAACTGGAAGAGCCAGAAAAACATCCTTAATTTCGAAAAGAAGACCACTTTGGCACTCTCCTTATTGATATCTTCAAACCCCTCTTAATCTCTTCAATCATACATCATCTTTCTTTGTATCTTTTTATTTAGCTGAAATTTTTGTATGGGTTGTGGATAAGTTACAACAGCTAAAAATAAAGGGAGAGCAAGGGATGGCCTCACCCACCACTACAAAATAAAATCCTATCATAAATTCATGCTCTCAAAAATGATTCCCAATCAGTGATAAGCTCTGTAAAATGGTGTCCCATCCTGACTTCCTCTCCCAAGAGCCAACACCAGCAGTGAGCCTCCGCCCCTGCTCCCACTCTGTCCACCCTTGGTACTCTCTGCTTGAAAATAACTTCATTCAAAACCTCCTAGATACTCCATTGAACTGCTGCAGGCAACAATTTCCATATACACTTCCCTATCCCATTGCTAACCCCATTAGGCCATTATTTGAGGAAGTTTCCTACCCGACCGTCTCCCATGTTGTTGCGCTATTGCCAATCTGAAGCTGGTAACAAGTGCCCATATGGTATTTCGAAATCTTATGTCTAGCACCAAATTCACTGTTGATAAATTAGTTAATAACACTAATTTCGACAAAAATCTCAAAATACTTTATGTTAGAAGCATCAAGATGCAAAACTCATCCCACACGGCCACGCCCTTGTGCCATGTGCTAACATTGTAGTAATATATATTACACACATGGTACTATGGTACCATGCTTAATAAGACCCTTGGGGTCCAAGAAAATCCTACTAGGCTCATAAACAAATAAGGGCTTGAAAGTTGAAATTAAATAAAATTTCAATATACTCCTCACTCGTTACTTATTTTAATTCTTATTTAAAAGCTACTGTGTGTAGTATTAGGCCTCTTGGAATCTATTGTAATATTAGTAGTTTTACTTCTATTGTAATGGGCTAAGCCCATCTTTTATATTATTATAAATACAAGTTGGGTCTCATATTGAGATCATAACATAACAATCTATTATTCTACTTGGGAGCCAAAGGTAAAATTGATTGGTTTGTTCCTGGGAAGAAGCCTTCCCCACCTAAAGCAGATGCAACCTATTCCACATGGTATATGACAAACTGTATGATTCTTGGCTGGATATTTAACTCCATGGAACCTGATATATATGAGTTATTTACTTTTCATGATACTGTTGATGGTTTGTGGGCTGCTCTATCAGAGATGTATGCCACTACAAACAATGTTGTTCAGGTTTATGAGTTATATCGTGAGTTGAGTCAAGCTTCTCAGGGCTCTTTGTCTGTTACCGCATATAGTGGGTATTTGAAGAAACGTTGGGAGGAATTATTTGTGTATATATCTTTGACTAGCATTTCTGGTATGACCCCGACTATTGCTTCAGCTATTCAGAAATGTGATGAGGAACAACAAGTTCATCAGTTCCTTATTGGGTTACACTCTGACTTTGAAGCTATTCGCACTCAGATTCTCAATACGGTACCCCTTCCATCTCTCGGGGAAGCATATGCTATTATTGAGAAACATGAGTGTCGCACGCGAATCCCTACTTCTTCTATGGTTTCTTCTTTACCACCATCTTCGGACCAGATGGCTTTTGTTGCCAATTCTCGTTCTTCAACTTCTCAAGGCTAGTTAGGAGTATCTTCTTCTTCTGCTCCATCTAGGGGAACTAGTGGTCGCACTCGACCATATTGTGATCATTGTAAAAAAGATGGTCATTATCGACAAACATGTTATTCCTTGCATCCAGAGCTCGCGCCGAAGAAGGGGTCTGGAAAATTTTGGGGTGGTAAACCTTGTACAGCTGCAATTTCTGAGGTTTCCAGTAGTTCTCCGTCAGGGGGAGTTCCTAATGATTCGAGCTCTTTAATACAACAAATGGAAGAGGTTCTCTCTTTACTTCGTGGGGGAAAACCGAGTTCTACTGCCATGACTGCAGGCTTCTTGATTCAGGCACCAATGACCATCTGACTGGTGAGTATAGTTTATTGACTAACCATATCCCATTTTATCATCATGTTCGCCTTGTTGATAGCTCATATATTGTTATTACTAGTAAAGGCACTGTTGACCTCTCTCCTCAGATTACATTAAAGTTTGTTTTGCATGCTCCTCATTTCGCTCTAAATCTTTTATTAGTCAATCGTCTTGCTAAATCCCTTCATTGTGTTGTTGTATTCTTACCTGATTCTTGCTATCTTCAGAACCTGAGTACGAAGCGGATTATTGGCAAGGGATATGAGCGCGATGGGTTATACTACTTTGGTGATCCTCCTCCGGTTCCACTATCTATTGTTTCGAGTCTGCATGTTAAAGTCTTGCTTGAGTCAGGCCATTATGTGTTTAATTTTGAGTCTGCAAAAACTTGGCATGCCCGGTTGGGTCATGTTAACTTTCAGTATATGTGTAATCTTTTTTCAGAATTAATGAAAGCATGCAAAAATTCTACTTTTCATTGTGAAACGTGTTCCTTATCTAAGCATGTTAGAAACTCTTATATTCCACGCATGCATCGATCTTCTGTTATGTTTGATTTAATTCATTCTGATGTTTGGGGTCCTTCATCTGTTCCTGCATTATCAGGCCATAGGTACTATGTTACGTTTATTGATGATTACACTCGATGCACTTGGGTCTATTTACTTCAACGGAAGTCAGATGTTCTTCCTTTGTTTACACAGTTTCTCCAACTCATCAAAACTCAGTTTAATGTAGTGGTTAAAGCTCTTAGATCAGACAATGCTAAAGAATGTGTCAAATGAGTTTGTCAGTCGTCTCAACCAACAAGGTATCCTTCAACAACTCACTTGCCCTTACACACCTGAATAAAATGGTGTTGTTCAGAGGAAAAATAGGAGTCTCGTGGTTGTTGTTCGTTGCTTGTTGAGGGGAATGCATGTCCCTCAGTCATATTGGCATTTTGTTGTTCTTACCGCTGCTTATCTCTTAAATCGCACTCCCAGCAGGATTCTCCATGGTCAAACCCCTCACCAGCTTGTCTATCCTAGTCGTGTTCTTTTCCCAATTATTCCCCAGGTGTTTAGGTGTGTTTGTTATGTTCATGATAAGAGTCAATCCCGTACTAAACTTGATGACAAGTCTGTTCAATGTATTTTTGTTGGGTACTTTCCCCTTTCTAAGGGATACCGATGTTATGATCCCTCTAGTCGTCGTGTTTATCATACTTTGGATGTTACTTTTGCAGAGCATATTCCTTTCTTTGGGTCTTCACAGTATGTGCAGGAAACCTTGTTACCATCAAAGGAGGATTCTAATGTTGTTTACTCTACACCTGTTTTTGATACTCCTATGGTGGTCCCTCCTTCTCCATCCCCTTTGGTTCACACACATAAACCTCTCCAAGTGTATACTCGTCTCTCTAAAGCTCATCCTTACACCCTGCCACCCGCTTCAGGTAACATTTCCAATCCTACTAGTGATACTCATATTATTTCTGATGAAATTCCTATTGTTGACACTAATGATCCTAATATTGTGTCTACTGATGACTCCCCTGCTATTGCTCTTGAGCCTCGTTACCCCCCCAGGGTTCGAAATCCTCCTACTAGGTTTGGTTTTTCCACTAACCATCCTATTGCTAAGTATGTTTCTTATCAGGGATTGTCTTCTTGTTATCGAACATATGTGAGCTCTACTTCCTCTGTTCGGATTCATAGAATTGTTGGTGAAGCTATGCAAGATCCAAATTGGGTTGTTGCCATGCAAGTTGAGATGGTTGCACTTGAACAGAATCAGACTTGGGAGTTAGTTTCTCTGCCACCTCAGGCCTGCAGCATTGGTTGCAAATGGGTCTTTATTGTAAAGTTCTGTGCTGATGGTACAGTTGAACGATATAAGGCACGTCTTGTTGCTTAAGGTTTTACACAAGTTCTTGGCCGTGATTTTTAGTGCTACATTTGCTTCTGTAGCAAAGTTGAATTCTGTTCGACTCATTATTTCCTTGGCAGCTTCTTATAATTGGCGATCTTGATGAGGTTATTTATATAGATCCCCCGCCCGGCTTTTGTGTTGTGGGGGAGTATGCAGGAAAGGTTTGTCATCTTCGTAAGTCTTTATACGGGCTTAAACAGTCACCACGTGCCAGGTTCTGTAGATTTTCAAAGGTTGTTCTTCAGCATTGATTTGTCCGTTGTCACTCTGATCATACAGTGTTTGTCAGGGGTACCTCAGGGAGTTGTATATACCTTCTTGTGTATGTGGATGATATTATTATCACAGGAGATGATACTGCAGGCATTGTGCAACTTAAGAAATCCCTAGAGAAAGCCTTTGAGGTTAAGGACCTAGGTCCACTACGATATTTCTTGGGCATTGAGGTTGTTCGTAGCCCTAAGGGAATCTCCTTATCTCAACGGAAGTATGTTATGGATCTCTTGACTGATACAGGGATGTTAGGTTGTCGCCCCACTTCTACTCCTCTCGTTCCTAACAGCAGGTTAGTTGCCAATGCAGGGACACCATTATCAGATCCATCAGTCTACCAGCGCCTTGTCGGACGCTTGATATATCTGTCTAATACCAGGCCTGACATAGCCTTTGTTGTGAGTAGAGTTAGTCAGTTTATGCACGCACCTTGCCAATCTCACATGGATGCGTTTGATCATATTCTCATGTACCTGAAGTCTTGTCCAGGCTTAGGTTTGCTCTACGCATCTGGACCACAGGGTCCTCTAGAGTGCTATACTGACTCGTATTATGGTCGTTATAGTGACGGTCGTTCTACTACTGGCATCTGTGCTTTTCGTGGGAATCATCTTATTTCCTGGAAGAGCAAAAAACAATCTGTTGTCTCTCGTTCATCCGCTGAGGCTGAGTATCGCGCTTTAGCGTTGGGTACTTGTGAGATTATGTGGCTTCACTCTATTCTAGGGGAGTTGGGTTTTCCACTGTGATATTAAATCTGTCATTAACCTAGCTTCATATTCTATCTTACATGAGAGGACTAAGCACATAGAGATTGATGTGCATTTTCTGCGAGAGAAGGTTCGTTCTGGTATTGTGTCTCCATCATTTGTAGGGACTAAAGCTCAAATTGCTGATACTCTCACAAAACCGGTGGGTCCGGGCGATCTCCAAACCTTTATTAACAAGTGGGTCTTCTCGATATTTTCGCACCAGCTTGAGGGGGAGTATTGTAATATTAGTAGTTTTACTTCTATGGTAATGGGCTAAGCCCATCTTCTTTTGTATTATTATAAATACAAGTTGGGTCTCATATTGAGATCATAATATTACAATCTATTATTCTACTAAATCCAAGAAGCCCTACTAGGCTAATGAAAGGATTGGAAATAAACTCCTCACTTTGTTACAAAAGGATAATTTATCATAGGGTTTTGAGAAAACATGATGAAAATCTAGGGGTTTTTTTTTACTAATTTCATGGTGTTGATTTTATTTGCTGCTTCACCATGTAATTCACATCACTTGGTAGATCAAAAAGGGAGTGGCCACAGGGAAATACAAACATGTTCCCTCTATTGCGAATGCTTCGTTTTATTCATGATGAGAAAAAATAGAAAGAGAAAATCCTCCATTGCTTGACATCCAAGCGGAACAACAGGAATGGCAAACTCAAGAGTGGAGAGTAACATCATTTCGTCACATGTGTCAAAGCACCACTCTCAGAGTTGCTGGTGACACTGGAAAAGGGGAAGACGGTCGACAGTTAACACTCCAGTTCACAAATCCTCTCAAGTTGATGATGTTCCGAATTCATTTGAGTTGACATTCAAATTCAAATATTTTTGCAGTCTTGGCTAAGATTTTGGGTTGCAGGAAAGGATTGAAAAAGCTCGTTATACAAAAAAATAAATAATAAAAGAAACTCTAAAAAATAAACTAAAAGAGAGGGAGCGACCTATACATGAAATGGCTGAAACCAGTGTGGACGTAACAATGAGAGTGACTAAGACGCCACAAACAGTCAGCCCCAACGGCCTGCACTCCCTGCCACGGCACAACAGTGTTAAAGCCAACAGGCGTGGCGGCTACTGAAACCATGAGCAGAGAGGTATAAACCCCCTCAAAACAACAATTGCCGACATAAGCAGCTACAAGACCGACATCACAACCGTCCTCAACCAAGGGTGGATTTTTAGTGACCAAAAGAACATGATTCATTAGGGTTTGAATGAAAAGAATGACATCTCCTAGTCCTATCCATTTATCTGGCAATAAATGAACTCAATCCGTTACCAACAATGAATTGTATTCATATAATAACATCAGCATTTGTCCTTCCACACAGCGCATCCATGTGAGCTACAAATCATAATCAATACACTAAGTCACCTCTTTAACACCATAAATCTTCTTCCACATGTTCTCCAGCTTAACTTCAAACCTCCGTAACAAATTCCAGAACAATTTGAAGTTCATTTATATAATCTTTCTAAACTTAAGGCTACATGCCTTATTAGATTGATGTATAATATTTAATTTGACGTAAAACGAACTTTCCTTTGAACCGGAGCAGAACGCCAAAAGAAGTTATGTTTCAATTCTTCAAGTTTGTTTACAATACCAGATGAAATGGTTAATATGATAGATGGTCCACACACAGACTTCATCGACTTACCCTACATAAGAGGTAAGGCATCATCCTTTAGAGAGAAATTTGCTTTTCTCAAGCAAAATCTAGAAGTCACTATGCAGAATACTCACCAAATGCAAAATCTGATTATGAAAATAATATGTTGATGAATAATCCGATGATAACAATGGTGCTAGTGATGTGTATGATGAAAGTTACATCTCAAAACCCATAAGTCCTGATTCAGCCTAAGCAGCAACCTCTTGTTTTACCCAGTAAGCCTAAAACTGTAAAACCATAGAATATTTGTTCTCAGTCACCAGACCATGTAGAACCCACTCTCTCTGTTATCAAACCAATGAAATAGATGATTAATTGCCTTGAATAAAACTTTCATTGATAACGAGGTAGTTTACATACAGCTTAAAAAAAAAGAGGTTAACTGAGGGAATTCCTCACAATCTAAAAACAGGAAAGAAAAGGAAAAAGGCCTCTACAAAAATCCTAAAACTTAGGACAGCAGTAATCCATCCCAGTTGGTGATTAACTCCTCAAATTTGTGGCTTTTCCTCTCTTCACATCCTAACAACCAAAACCAACTACAAGCCTTGGTGTTAATAATCACTTTGTCAACTTCTGCTTTCACCAAGTTAAAAACCAAGTCATTTTTGCACTCCCATACACTCCATCATATTGCTATAGGGAGTAACTTCCAAATTTTTGCACCTAGAGAGTCTGAAATCCCCGCTGGCCAGTTTTTCAACAGGTTCCCTAAATGCGAGTCATTAAGCAAATTCTGCACAACTGCTGATCTTGCCCTTATGAGTGTGTCCCAGACCTCCTTGGTGAACTGACAGTGAAGGAAGAGGCGAGTAAGGGTTTCTGGACATTGGTCACACATGGGGCATACCTCTACACCACGTGAAGAACCGTATTTTCGGGGGTACCTTTAATTTCCACACAGTTTTGGGACTAAAAAGAAGGATGTCCCCCAAACTGCATGTCTGTTACTTCCTTAGCTGCTCATAGAATGATTTAACAGTAAACACTCCTTTGTCTGGCATCCATATCATATAATCTTCTTCATCGGTTAGGATTGCTAGCTCCAGTTAATTGCCTCGTCTACCTCCCAGTCCCATAAACCCCCCCTTAGATAAAGGTCCCAGCTGCCATTGTTTTCTCCCTGTACCCAATGCTCTGCAACTGTGGCATACTTCTTAGTGGCTTTATTATATACTCTAGGGTACCTTTCTTTCAGTGGACTATCTCTTGTCCACTTATCATGCCAAAAAAGCACTCTCGAGCCCTTCCCTACTCCATACCTTATGTCTCTCAAAAGCATCATGAGATTTTTGGATTCCCCTCCAAACAACACAACCATAAGGACTTTTAACCACGTTAGTAAACCAACCTCTTTGTTGCAGCCCATACTTAGCAGCCAAGACATTTCTCTATAAACTTTCTGGTTCTCTAGCAAATCTCCACAACCATTTTCCTTGTAATGCCACATTCATTGTTTTGATGCATTTCAGGTTCAACCCTCCTTTGTTCTTAGGTTTACATAGAACTTTCCAGCTGAGAAGATAGATTTTCCTGCCTGACCGAAGCCCCAGAGAAACTCCTTATCAGCTTCTCAACTTTCTTGACCACAAAAGATGGTGCTGTAAGAAGTGAGAAAAAGTACACAGCAAATTTTAAATTGTACTTTTAATGAGAGTCACCCTTCTTCTCCAAATAGCCAATCCTTGTTCGATCAAATCCAAGATTGGGTTCCACACTAGTTTTTGCTTGAACCCTACACAAAGGGGTAGGCCTAGGTATCTGACAAGTAGTGTTTCCATCTTACAACCCATGGCAGCTGCCAGTTCCCCCAACTTCGGAACTTCCCCTACCCCAATCAAAGAGGACTTTGTTAAATTAATTTGTAGTCCAAATATGAACTCAAACCACAACAAAATTGCCTTGAGAACCAAGACCTGACACAACCTGGCATCCAAAAAGACCAATGTCTCATCTGCGAATTGTAATATAGACACAATTGGGCCTAAAGGACCACTGTGAAAACCTTCCAACAACCCTTGCTCTTGAGCTCTAAGAACCATCCTGAATAGGGCCTCTGACACAATAAAAAAGGGAAAGGGGAGATGGGTCTCCTTGTCTGAGACCCCTCTTACCTTTAAAGAAACCTACAGGAGATCCTTCCACCAGGACTAAGAAGGAGGCTGTTGAAACACAAGACTGAATCCAATCCCTCCATTTGTCCCCAAAACCAAGTCTCCCTAACAAGTAGTCTAAGAAACTCCAGTCCACATTGTCATATGCCTTGGCAAAGTCAATCTTACACAAAGGACTAGGCTTTCTCTCCTTGATCCTTTGATCAATGATCTCATTCCCCACAAGAACATTATCTACTATCTGTCTCTCCCCTACAAACACACCTTGTGTCAGAGAAATTAGTATCGGCAATACTAATTTCAGTCTCAACACCAACACCCTGGACAACACCTTATTAATACCCCCTATTAAACTAATAAGCTTGTAGTCTGATATCAACACAGTTTTCTCCTTCTTAGGTATAAGTGTTATATAGGTAACATTAATCCTCTAGTCAATGAAAGCTGAGTTCTGAAAATCATGAATTACACTCATGAAATCCTCTTTCATGAAGGACCAAATTTCACATACACTATCATAGGCAGCCCGTCAGGTCCAGGAGTTTTTTGCCCATCTAAATCTGACAATGCTTGGAAAACCTCTTGTTCTGTGAAGTTTGACTCCATTCTTGCTTTTTCCTCCTCTGAGATGCTATCAAACTGTGGATTATTGAGCTTCGGTCTCGAGACTTCAGGCTCATTATACAGCTTCTGAAAATACTCCTTCACGTGTTTTGAGATTTTATCCTGATCATCACAAAGAGCACCATCAATTTCCAGCCTATTTAAGAACTTGAAACTGTTTTTAGCATTAGCTCTAAAATGGAAGTAGTCAATACATTCTTCTCCTTCATATCTCCACTTCAAACATGCCTTTTTCTGCCAGCATATTGCTTCCATTTTCATCAAATCCAACATGTCAGATTTCAGTTGTGCTCTCTTTATGATATCATCCTGTGTTAAGAGGCCCTCTTCCTCTTTCTTTTCAATAATCTCTATCTCTTGAGTATTGATGCTGATTCTTGTGTCAAGTTTGCCAAACTCATCCTTGTTTGTTTCAACTTCTCCTTTTACGATTTGATCTTAAGCCACCATACATACCCTGCACTGCCATTGATACACATGTCCTTCCTTCAAGATTCTATTTTCCCCACCAAGATTTTATCTTCCAACCACATTAATTCGAATCTGAAGGGCCTTGGTTTAGTATCTTTTCTTCCACAATCTAGTAAAACAGGTTTGTGATCTGATGATTTTCTGGGTATAGCTAATTCTCTCCCTCCTTTGAAATGTTCATCCCAATCAAAAGTAGATAAGAATCGATCTATTCTACTTAACACTGTCCCTTCCCTATTTTTTGACCACGTGTACTTCGCCCCCATTAGTGGATAATCCACTAGATTGAAAGAGGTCACAAAGCGAGCAAACTTTTTCATCTTAGACATCACCCTCCCATGAGTATTCCTTTCATCAAAAAATCTAGTGACATTAAAATCCCCAGCAAGGCACCACGGCACATCTGTCCATCACCTTATATCATGCAATTCATGCCAAAATTGCACTTGGTGCTCGTTGCCTACCGGTCCATAAACTCCAGTGAAACACCATCTGAAGTTATCACTTCTACTTCTGCATAAAACAGACAATGTAAATAAACTCCAGGAACCCCTTGACCATGAATCCACACCGAAGAGGGAGGTGGGACTCCGACTTCCACTTGTCTCCCTGTCCATTTTTTATTCAACTAAGTAACTAGTCCTTCTGTAGCTTCTTTCATTAATTACATTGCGATCGAAGGGGAAGGTAGATAGGTATAGATTGCTAAAAGCACCAAATAGAATTAATCAAGATTATAGTAGGGTTTCTTGGACCCCAAGAGTCCTAATACTAATCTTTTGTGGAATGATACACTGATACTCACTTCATTATGATAAGCTAGCCTTTACCCAAGTATGAAGTCTTCAAGAATCATGATGCATTAAGGAAGAATCATTCAACCACTGCATAGTGCACAAAAAACTATTTCGCATGTGTAAAAAAACAAGCATGGATCTTGTACAACAACTACTTAAAACAATATTAACGACAAAGAAGTCTACAGTATTACTTGCCTAGAAAGTGTTTTGCCTTTTAACATCTGCTCGATTTCAGAGATCCCAGCGCCATCAGAAGGCCTGTGTAATGTGTTTCCAGCATGCACATCCATATAAGATCCAGATTTTGATGCTTCTTCTTCTAAAGGAACTTGTTCGCCTTCCCTTGATCTTGTTGTCTCAATCTGCAAGACAGCAATTTGCATGATATAAAAGCCAATGGACGGGACTGGTATACAAGAATCTCGACTATTTCTATTTGGTAGCATATTAATTGTACTCCTGCAACTGCCTTTGTATTGTTTGCTTCTTTATATTTTGTTTGATAAAACAATATACAGTATTAATGTGTATTGTCAGCTTTTATCTTTTATTTCCTTGTACTGAGTGAGATACTCACACACCCTATTCTTTCTAGGTAATATATAGAAGTGAAATAAAGTAAAACCAGAATGAAAAATACAAGAATGATTTCCACAACTATGAATGGGTGATAGAGTTCACTTACATTAGTCTACACATGATAACTTTATATGATTAGTAGCTTTCTCATGAGTAATAAAGATATGGGTCAGATATTTACCGGTAAAACAATAATCTGAATAAAATAGGTGTGCTAGAGGACTAGAGGGTATCACACAAAAACCCAAGGCCTAGAGGGTGTACAATGACAGATTTTTCCATTACATATGTCCATTCCAAACTTCTGAGATGGTTGACACCATGAACTCGAATTTTTCAGACCTTGCATGAGTGGCATTAGACTAGATGACTTTATGTTGAGATGGGAGGATATTATACTTCACATACACTGAATGAGGTATCGACTTGTAATCTGGGCTAGGGTGAACCTCCCACAATTTAAGGAATTTATTGTATTTTACTGGCCAAAAAATTAATTTATTAATCACGCAAATTAGATTAGAATAAAAATAAGTGGTAAAAGCAAATCCAATTGTATAGCTTTCAATACAACAGACTTAATTTTGCGTATTTATCAAAAGATTTATATTGAACAAGAACATAAACAAAACAAGGTCTTAAAAGCCACCATTAGAATTCTATTCTCCACCGAGCTATGCTTTGGATGCAGAACTGTAACAGTGGCCTGGGGTAAAAAGAAAATAATTGGTACAAATTACAATGCTGGGAAAAAATACCATTGAAGAGGTGTAGACATGAGTTCCACGTACTAGCTCACTTCATTCTTTCTTTCTTGCGTTTCTTCGACATTTTATGTGGACCATACTCTGTTTATTGAATTCATATCACAAACTCTAATTATATCTACTTAAATCCATGTCCCTCACGAGCATACACGCATTTGCTATCTATACAAGTTCGTCAAGGTCCATCGTCCATGAAAGTAACCACTTAAAAAGTTTATATGGTGTTTGTAACGAAACAGATTGATCTAGATGCTAGAAAGTTTTATCATGTTCTTATCTGTCGACATGAAAAATTTGAAACATACGTTATTTTAGAGAAAGGGGATTTGTAAGTTTATTTGCTCACTTCTAACAGATAACTAAAAGGAGTTATTCTAGTAAAAGTTGCACTTATTTGAAAAAAGAATTGCCCAGTTTCAAACGAGATTCCTTTTTCTTTCCCCTTTTCCCTTTATCTGATCGCATTGCAGTTAAAGGTGCAGACGCTAGCTAGATGCTGGGAGTGAGGCAGGCATAAGCTTAGGCAACATCAGGCGCTGACAAACCTAGGCGAGGTAACCTACACACTGGTCCTACGAAAGCCTAGGGGCACTTATGACTGCATGGTCCAATCAAACCCTAAAAAAGTCGATGTATGAAAAACTGTATGGTAGAGATATCGCTCTTCTGAGTCTGACTTAAAAGATCCACGCATTCCTCTCTTCTCTGACAATAGATTCAGGGATTCCACTTCTCCCTTAAAACCTTAGTCCACGGCAAAAGATTTTATCACCGTGGTGTTATATTTACGATACTATTCAATGCACACACACACAAGCAAGCCTAAAGTACTTGACAGGGGTGAAAACAGCTCCACTCTGTGACAATTTCTGAATTCCACCCAAAAGGCAATAATCATGCCAAATGCAAGGAAATGGGATGCTAGATCAATAAAACTGACAAGCTGCAACAGAACTGGAAAGGAAGAATTTATACAGAATTTAAACGGCCAAGCCATGCAAGTGATTTCAATGTGCAAGACCAAAATATTCAGAGGAAGCTTCGGTTGTGTTTGGCAAGCCATAAAGTGAGGGAAGGGAAAGGAATACTAAGGATGGTCCACTTAAATTCATTCTCTGGTTTGTTTGGCTACCTAAGGAAAAGTAGGGAATGGAAAGACTTTTCTTTCCTTAGGGAAATGCTTTGATATAATTTCTTTCCGTGCCCTCCCCCCTCGGAAAAGTAAAGAAAGGAAAGGAAAAGAATGGTTTTTTATAATTTAACAAAGGATTTCATTCCATTCCATGGTTTGCCAAACAAGATACTCTTAAAACCAATAGAATGGAATAATTTTTTTTTCCTTTACTTCGTTTTCCCAAACAGCCACGACTTAAGAAATTAGTTGTTTCCATTCTATATTTTCCTTTCCATCTATGCTGTCAGGGGCGGAGCGAAGCGCTGAGCGGTGACCTTCCCCTGACCGCTCAGGTGGCACTCTTAATCTTGGAGTGTTCTCTGAATTACATCATACTGTAGATGTTAAGTTCCTACATAAAGTGTTCCCAATAAGTTAATAATAACTAAGTCTGTTAGTTCTTAAGCCCGTGAACCAACTAATGCCCACTAACTAACTTAACTTAACTTAAAAGCCCAACTTTACTTTAAACCTAATCCCAAACCCTACCCCACTAACTATTTTATAACAGGCCTCTTCTCAGCCACCTCTTTCTTCCTCTTCATCTACCACTTTCTTTTTTGCAACCAATCTCTGCTGGAAATAGAAGAAGAATTAAATAACATACCTGGTTGGTGCGACGGCTGGAGAGGCGGAGAGAAGAGAAGAGAAGTAGATTGATCGAATTGATTACTTTAGATTTTTTT
>JABWDY010013511.1:0-13054 GCA_013358455.1 Thalictrum thalictroides | reverse complement strand
GTTGTATATTTAACTTATATACAACTGTTTATTGTTAATCATGTTAAAGGATGAGAGTTTTATACCCCTATGTGGTTTAAGGGACTTGTTATCGTACCCCTATGATGTTGATGTTGTTGTTGTATATTTAATTTATATACAACTGTTGATTATATGAATTACGTTTATGTTGAAAAAGGGACGAGTATGTACCATTTTGTTATTGTTGTTTTTCTGTGGGGTTTGTTAAGTCAATACCTAGTCTTAAGAACGATCCCCCTTGTTTTATAGCTTGCTTAGACTTCATAGTCTAACCCCTTTCCCTTTTCAGGCAACCGGTGAGCCTGTGGTGGGAAAGTACGACGATGAGAGTGATGGAGCTTAGACTTAGATGTTGTAGCCTCTAAGGCCTTTTGTTTACCTAGTTATTTTGTTCAAACTGTTTGTATCTCCTTTGTATATTCAGTTCTTCATGTTTTTAAACTCAGAAGTTTTTCCTGTTTTTATATCTTTGTGAGTACGACTTGGGAGAATGGGCACAGGGTCTGGTCGATCCCAGGGGCGTCACAAGTGGATCCTGTTGTTATATATTGTATAAAATCTTCAGTTTTTATCTATATAAAAATCATCCGTTTTGTTATCTTCCGCTGTTGTTTGTTCATGATAGTTTTTAGTTGTTGTTGATACATCCTTTTTGATATTGATTGGTAGCATGGAAGCCACGTGACAGTAGGATGTATCTATGGCCCATGGTGGGTATATGAGAAATTCTACGACTCTGGAACCCTAATTGGGATTGATCACCCTAATTGGGATTTCACGGGCGTTACAAAGGTGTTTGGGAGTACATGCTACATCTACAGAGACAGTGAGAATGTTGCAAAATTTGATCGAAAGTCAGATAAAGGAATCTTCCTTGGGTATGCGAATAACAGTAAGGCCTACAGGGTCTATAATCTCATGAGGAAAGTTGTGGAAGAGACCATAAATGTGAAGATTGATGATGCTCCCTTCGGTGCACCTGTTTATATAGATGATGATTCAGATCTTCCACCTTCTAGAGAATTAGTCTTTCCTTTCGCTACTTCATCTACTAGTACGACCGGTGAAGAACCTCATCCTGAGATCATTTCTAGTAGATCATCAGACACAACATCTATTCCTGATGAGGAACCTGTAGATACTGCTCCAGTAATCAAACATCCAAATATTGATGGAGAAGTTGCAGGTTCTCAGATACTAGGAGATCCCACCAAAGGAGTTCAAACCAGGAGACAATTAGAGCGACAAATCTCTTTTATGTGCTTTACCTCTCAGGTTGAACCGAAGAATGTGAAAGATGCTATTACTGATCGTACCTGGATTGATGCTATGCAAGAGGAGTTAAATCAATTTTAGAGGAATGATGTCTGGGAATTAGTAGAAAGACCACCTAGAGACAATGTTATTGGAATCAAGTGGATTTACAAGAATAAAGTTCATGATAATGGTGTGATTGTCAGAAACAAAGCTCGTTTGGTTCCTCAAGGCTACATACAGGTTGAAGGTATTGACTTTGAAGAAACATTTGCTCATGTGGCCCGATTGGAATCCATTCATCTTCTCTTAGCAGTTTCATGTCACCTGGGGTTCAAATTATATCAGATGGATGTGAAGAGCGCCTTTCTGAATGGAGTTATAAATGAACAAGTGTACGTGGAACAACCTAAAGGTTTCGAAGATCCTAAACATCCAAATCATGTTTTCAAGTTGAAGAAAGCATTGTATGGGTTGATGCAGGCACCTCGAGCTTGGTATGAACGTCTGTCTTCTTTTCTAATCTCAGTTGGCTACTACAGAGGCAGTATTGACAAAACCCTGTTTGTCAAGAAAGATAAGAAGGATGTGCTTGTTGTACAATTGTATGTTGATGATCTTGTGTTTGGGGCTACAAATCAGAGATTATTGGATGAATTTACCGCTCTTATGAAGGATGAATTCGAGATGAGTATGGAAGGAAGCTTGAACTTCTTCCTAGGGCTGCAGATCAATCAAACTGATAGTGATTGTGCAAGAAATTTGATCTAGAATCAGCTACACTTACGAATACCCGGATGAGCAAAGATAGTAAGATATCTAAGGATGAGCAGGGAAAAGATGTTGATGTGACCTACTATCGTAGTATGATTGGATGCTTGTTATACCTCACATCAAGTCGTCCTGACATAGATTACAGTGTGGGAGTTTGTGCTCGATATTAGGCACAACCTAAGGAGTCTCATGTGATCGCTGCAAAGGGGATTATCAGATATGTTCGTGGGACACTTGGTTTGGGTTTGTGGTATCCTTTTGAAACTTCTGCAGATGTAGCATGTTACTGTAGAATTAAGGGATATGCAGATGCTGATTGGGCTAGATGTGTTGAGGATCGTAAGAGTACAAGTGGTGGTTGTTTCTACTTTGGTAACTGTTTGATAGCATGACACTACAAGAAACAAACCTGTATCTCTCTATCCACTGGTGAAGCAGAATACGTGGCCGTCGGTAGTGGTTGCACCCAAATGGTTTAGCTAAAGTTCATGCTTGCTGATTACGGTATCACACAGAACACCATGACTTTATTTTTTGATAACACCAACACCATCAATATTTCCAAGAACCCAGTCCAACATTCTCGGACGAAGCACATTGATATTCGACATCATTTCATTCGAGAATTGGTTATGGACAAAGTGGTTTCCTTGGAATATATAGACACAACTCATCAAAAAGCTGATATCCTTACCAAGCCCTTTGATAACCAGAGATTTTACTATCTCAGGGCGTCTATAGGGATGCTAACTTACTCTTGATGGGTAAGTGTTCCTTACTGGGTTCACTAGTACTCGTGTGCCAAGTGGATCCTCTAACCGAACTAGGAAGCGTCTGATCCCCTGTACCTCGTTTTATATATATCCTTGTTTGGGGTACGTCGGCAGTTACTTGTTTGAGACACGTAGTGCAATGCCATTTTTATATAAGTTTTTACTTGTTTGTAATTCTTATATATGTGTTTTCAGTGCTTCACATCTTTATCCTAAGTGTTTCAAGTAATAGGAAGTTTATGTGCTTAAAGTGATCCCTTCTTATACCTGGTCTTACCATGACATGAAAATGTTACTCGTGTCAATATCGCATTCTTGTCATGTCCTTGGTTTAAGTTTGGTATATTTTGTTTTTTGTTAATGCTTTGATCTATAATTTCAAAAGCGTGATAAGTGTGAGTGAACATCAATGGAAGTGATTGACATGTCATCGATACGAGTGAAAACCACGTGTATCTTTGTGGTTGGCGTATTCGGGGCATGATTGGAGATCATGTTAATTCCTATGTGATGGGCACACTTCTTGTGTTTGTGAACTTAACTGATCAATGGATTCTTTTATGCTTGCTTGGTTATATCCTGTTGTTGTTTTTGCATGATAGCATGTTGTACGTTTCATGTTATATCTTGTGATCATGCTTATGTTTTACCATGCTTGTATATGTTCATGTTGCATTATATCTTGTTGCATGTATTGGTTGTGTGTCCTAGATGACCCAAAGCTGAGATCCAATGTGTGTGACCTATCAAGCATGAAAAACATCCTAACTTGATGGATTTGAGTTGTACATGACTGAGAGGCATAATACGTGACTGATGGAATACCAGTGCAAACTTCTATGGCAGCTCAGGGGCAGACGATTGCAGTTGTAACAAGATACAACCAATGCCTACATTGAGGAGGTCTGAAGACGAGCAAAGGTAAAAAGGTACTCATGCTTATGGTTTTCAAAATGATCGCAGTGTTGCTAATGGCTCAAGAAAAAGGTGTCTGAGTAGTGCTTGACAGGAAACACACAAGGATCGATGATGACCGACCTAATTTTAATTAGGTCCACCTGTGGAGGTTGTCTAGGTCGAGTCCTTGGCAGTTTTGTCTAGGTGACGTAGGACATGTCAAGAGTTTCCTATTTTGATATTGGTTTCTATTTCCGCTTTAGGTCTTATTTAGAAGTCCATAGAGAAGTAGGATTTGAGTTCTAAATTGTTATTTCGTTTTAATTTGTCTTTAGAAGTGTCTAGAAGTCTTATTTTGAGTCCTAATAAGTTTAGAAAGTTGCCTAAAGGTATCCTATAGCTTAGGGAACAAGTAATTCAAGTTCTAGTAGGATTTCCAATTGTTTCAAGGGAGTTATCTATATAAAGAGCTCCAAAAACGAATTTAGGAAGATATAAATTGATTATTGAAGAGTCTATTATTTTGTTTATTCTTTCAATTCAATTTTTACTTCAAGTTCTTTAATTTTTGCAATTTCCTTTCAAGTTATTTAAATTTCAGCTTTTACTTCTTGCAATTATTTTCCGTTATTTCAATTCCTTGCAATTTTAATTCTTAGATTAAGTTTATTTTAGCTTCCGCTGCATTACTAGGTTTAGTTTTTTCTTTCTGTTCTTGCATGTTTAGTTGTTTTTTTTTAGTTATCAGTTGATATCTTTTTATGTTTGGTGTGTACTTGAAAAACTTGATGTTTCTTTTTATCTATAGTTGGTACAGTTTTTCACTCTATAACATGAGATGATTGGTTTATATTTATTTATCTTATATCTTTTGCTATGGATGGTTGCATATATACATGATATCAGTTTTATGTGCTTTATCTTTTGTTGGATATCTTGTTGTGTTTATATATGCGGTACACACCAGTATGGTTTTGCTTCACACACTTGTTTTTCCTGGATATCCTATTGTGTGAATGGCATCTTAACATATATCTTCGTTGGCTAACCTTGTTTCTTACATGTTTTATCAATTGGTTCTTCAATTGGTCTATCCTTTTGGTTAAGCTCCTTACAGTATGATCTACGTGGTTTGTTCATGGTTGGACATCATCTGAGATCTTTTATATGTTTGAGCAGGGACCCTTTGTCAACTTTTGACAAAAAGGGGGAGAAGAGATATGTGAATTTATGGTTGATGGTTGATATAGTTTTGCTTAATGTTCATACTTATGTTCTTTCTCATAAGTGATGGTTCTTTTTCTTGATGATCTTACATGTATATGTGTTGTCAAACCTTAACCCTAATATGTGAGCTTGTTTTCAAAGATTCTATCTACTGGCACATACTAAGGGGGAGCTGAAGTTGAGGGGAGCTATTGCCTACAAGTGATTCATATGTGTTTTTGTTACAAGTTCCCAAAGGGGGAGATTATAAATTTTATATCTTGTGAATTGTGACAAACAAGGCCAAAACAACCATTTCACATGTTATGTAAGTTGTGAGTCCTTGTATTAGGTCTAAGTCCTGTTGTAAAAGTGTCCGTGAAGCTTCGGAGCTGAAGACATCAATATTGGACGCGATCAGCGACAACCGGGACAAACCGAGTCAAGGCAGTACAAATTTTGTATGTCAGTCGATTGATGTAGAAGGGGTTCTTTGGTGTAAACAGTTAGTCGACTGGCCCTTTGCCCCTCATGTTACCCTATAAGATCAGTCAACTGTGATATTCCTTACACAATGGTGTCCAATATACTAGAGGGGGGTGAATAGGGTATTTAAAAATTACTTAACAGAGAACACCCCCAACAACTAATACCAAGGCAAACTGACACTACAAGATATGCTTAGTAAACCAAGATGCGGAAATGAAAGATTATACTAAGCAAGAAACTAACAAGTCATAAAACCAACAAGCATATAAACAGGAGAAGTAAAGCTATGGAGTTGGTTTTCAATCTCTACAAAAGTATCAACTCAACCTCCTTGTCGTTAGACACTTGTTCAACTAGATTAGGATGATTGGATCAACCTTAATCAATGAACTAAGTAATCTAACTTCTAGTTCTAGATTTGTTGTGGAGTTGAGGGGGTGAGTAGAGAAAAAGGCACTCTCACCCTTTCCTCAACCACAATACAAATCAACTAGAAGATTGGTTTGATGAGATGTAGATATATTCAACAAGTTAAACTACAAAGCATATAGATCTAAACTAAAAGCAAAAAAGCAAACCACAACACAAGGATGTATAGTGGTTCGGCCCAAGATTGGCCTACGTCCACTCTTTAAGTCGCTTCATGCTATTAAGATAGATCCAAAGTCTCGGAACACATCCAACCATCTCTACACAACTCCTATTTGTGTTGATCTAGTCTAACTTGAAAGTTATAGAGATTTTCCTTAAATCTCTAACTTAGAATCCACTAGGGTTTTGAAGTAGCTTGTCACAAAGCCACTCACCTTGAACTCCTTCTCAAAGATTTTCCACCAAACTTATAGAGAACAATTTGGGTTTTTTCTCTCTCTTGAAGAACTCACTTGATGAGTAGATAGAGAAGAAGATAGAAGCACTCTAGGGTTTATAATGATACCCTCTTACAAACACTCACTCTCTCTTGAATGGATTGAAAAGATATGAAGAGTTGAGTGGAAGGAAGATGATGATTTCTTTCTACAAAGAACTCTAACAAAGATGTGTTAATGGCCTCTTGAAAAGCTCTAGAAGAAATCTCAAAAACCTTAGAGAAAAAACTCTCTTGATGTTGCTTTTATAGTCAAAACCCTAATTAGGTCGTTGGTCAAAGTCATAGGACCAACTAGGGTTATGACCGAGTGAACCGGGAGTGAGTCGGCCAAAACCGGGTTGAAAAACAGCATTTCCCGTAAGGGAGTCGACTGACCCTTTATTACAGAAATGCCCCTCATCCTGAGATTATTTCTAGTAGCTCATCAGATGCATCATCCATTCATGATGACGAACCTGTAAGCTCTGATACCAATTGATATTCCTTACACAATGGTGTCCAATATATTAGAGGGGGGGTGAATAGGGTATTCAAAAATTACTTAACAGAGAACACCCCCAACAACTAATACCAAGGCAAACTGACACTACAAGATATGCTTAGTAAACCAAGATGCGGAAAAGAAAGATTATACTAAGCAAGAAACTAACAAGTCATAAAACCAACAAGCATATAAACAGGAGAAGTAAAGCTATGGAGTTGGTTTTCAATCTCTACAAAAGTATCAACTCAACCTCCTAGTCGTTAGACACTTGTTCAACTAGATTAGGATGATTGGATCAACCTTAATCAATGAACTAAGTAATCTAACTTCTAGTTCTAGATTTGTTGTGGAGTTGAGGGGGTGAGTAGAGAAAAAGGCACTCTCACCCTTTCCTCGACCACAATACAAATCAACTAGAAGATTGGTTTGATGAGATGTAGAGATATTCAACAAGTTAAACTACAAAGCATATAGATCTAAACTAAAAGCAAAAAAGCAAACCACAACACAAGGATGTATAGTGGTTCGGCCCAAGATTGGCCGACGTCCACTCTTCAAGTCGCTTCTTGCTATTAAGATAGATCCAAAGTCTCGGAACACATCCAACCATCTCTACACAACTCCTATTTGTGTTGATCTAGTCTAACTTGAAAGTTATAGAGATTTTCCTTAAATCTCTAACTTAGAATCCACTAGGGTTTTGAAGTAGCTTGTCACAAAGCCACTCACCTTGAACTCATTCTCAAGGATTTTCCACCAAACTTGTAGAGAACAATTTGGGTTTTTTCTCCCTCTTGAAGAACTCACTTGATGAGTAGATAGAGAAGAAGATAAAAGCACTCTAGGGTTTATAATGATACCCTCTTACAAACACTCACTCTCTCTTGAATGGATTGAAAAGATATGAAGAGTTGAGTGGAAGGAAGATGATGATTTCTTTCTACAAAGAACTCTAACAAAGATGTGTTAATGGCCTCTTGAAATGCTCTAGAAGAAATCTCAAAAACCTTAGAGAAAAAACTCTCTTGATGTTGCTTTTATAGTCAAAACCCTAATTAGGTCGTTGGTCAATGTCATAGGACCAACTAGGGTTTTGACCGAGTGAACCGGGAGTGAGTCAGGCAAAACCGGGTTGAAAAACAGCATTTCCCGTAAGTGAGTCGGGCAAAACCGAGTGAACCGGGAGTGAGTCGGGCAAAACCGGGTTGAAAAACCCTTTATTACAGAAATGCCCCTCTAGGTCAGTTGACTGACCTTATCCAGCTAGGTGTCCCTCATAAGGGTCAGTCGACTGACCCTATGTCCATCCTGGATTCTCATTTCTTCAGTCGACCCCAGCACAGTTCAGCTGCCTGCTTGACCTGCCTGCTTCACCTGCCTGCTTGACTTCCGGTTGAGCTCGGTTGCCGCCGTCCACGTCCATTCTTGATGTCTTAAGTTCCGTAGGCCTCCGGACACTTGAACACCAAGACCTAGACCTAATACAAGGACTAATACAACTTATAATACATGTAAAATGTCCATTATGCCCTTGGCTGTCACAATTCACAAGATATAACATTTACAAACTGACCCAATGGGAGTTCTTGGAGACTTTGGTCATCAGTCAACTGACTGATGAGATTTTCTGCATTTTGAGCCTGGTTCGGATTTGATTTTTTCGGTTTTCTCCAACAAAACCCTTGTTTTGTCAATGGACTTTGACCAATGGATCTATTTGGGTTAGAAGTTTAAAAACAACACTTGGAGTTGTAGAACTCAAGGATTTGTCTAATTTCTTCCAAAGGCATCAAGAGACAAACCCTAACTTGTAGAGAGAGCTTTAGTAGGAAATTCTTCCATCTTCTTCTTCAACTCAAGCTAACCATTTGATAACATCATGTTATTAATATTCTTTTAATTTATGAAAAACTAAAAGCCTAATAACATTATGTTATTACTATAGTTTTGTAAGTGATAACACCATGTTATCACTTTGGTTTACCTAATAACATCATGTTATCACTGTAGTTTACTTGATAAACATTAAAACATAAAATTAAAGTTGATAACATTATGTTATCACTTCTTATTTCGTTCAGAACAAAACTCAAAGGTGATAACATAGTGTTATCATAAAGGTGATAACACTATGTTATCAGTGTTATCAACTCTAATTTTCTTAAAAACAAAAATAAAAGTTGATAACATATTGTTATTACTATCAAAATAAAAGGTGATAACACTGAGTTATCACCACTAATTTCCTCTGGTTGTGATAACATTATGTTATCAGTTTTAGTTGTCATTGATAACAATCATGTTATCACTATAATTGTGCTCACATCATGTTATCATTGTGGTGGTCTTTGATAACATTCTATAAACCTTCATCTTTTCAATTACTATAAGCAACATTAGTTTTTGACAAAACAAATAAAATTATGCAAGAGATCAACATTAGCTACGAAAACTTGTCCGACCTCACATATCAATACATTATCTTTGACTTAGTTTAATGAAAAAGCAAGAGAAATAGAGTTAATTTGTCCCAAGTTATAATACAAACTGATATGATATGCTTGGTATGCTAGAATTATGTGTTTGCATGTTCGTTCTACTCGGAAAAGTTTAAAATGTAGAAAAAACACCAAAAAAACAGTTTCAAGTAGCCAACTTTGAGCAAATAAACGAAGGTGTTAGAAAACTCCAATTGGTGGTCTGAAAGATGCGTTGGAAAACTCTTACTAAGTACTTAAGACTGTCAAGAAACATTTATAGGAACGGCTAGGTAACCATTTTAAAAACAGCTACGAAAAACTGTCAGACCTCACATATCAATACATTCTCTTTGACTTAGTTTAATGAAAAAACAAGAGAAATAGAGAAAACAAATTGGTTGTGGGGTATGAATATGTACTCTATTGTGATAATACTAATAAAGGCTAAGAGAATATAGATGAATTAGGTGAAAATTCGATAAAAAGGAAATTTCAATTTACCAAGAGAAACCAATTTTATTTTCTATATCATTAACTTTCTTTTTTAATAAATAATTGAATCTCCAAGAAAAAATAGAAAAAAAAATTGAAACAAATGGAATAAGAAAAAGAGATAGATTGATTGATTAGAAGAGGAGGAGAATTAAGAGAAATAGACAAATGAAGAAGAAGGGTAAAACTGGAATTAAAAATATATTTCAATATGGATATGGGTTACTAAGATGGGTTTGTCATTCTTAACAAATGTAAAACAAATCTGAAAATTGTCCTCACAAAAAAGTTGAATATAGGTTTGTCCTCTAGGAGCAATTTTCAGTAGACAAATGGCGTAAAACACAAAAATCGTGAGAGGTTACACCTCGGGTTAGAAGCTTGCCTATTGTAAGAGCATTCCCAATGGGAGGTGGGCTAGGCCACCTCCACGTAGGAGCCACCTAGGAGCCACATTGGATAAATCCACCTTGCCACCTCAAAAAACCACCTGGTGGGCTAGGGAGAAGTGGGGGTTTTCCAATCGAGAAGTGGATTTTATCATGGGCCGGCTGTATAAATGCCGTGCGGATTTGGGCTACTCATACGGCTGCCGTGCAGAGGGAGTGGGCTTGGCCTGTTGGGCTGGGTTATATCCGTACGGCAATCAAAATGTCGTGTCATGTTATATTACAAATTTAGAAGCAAAACTAAAAACCTTCGCCACTTCACTCTTCTGTATTCCCTCCCAATCTTCATCCTCACTAAACACTTCCTCCTTCTCTTCATCTTTTTCTAATTTATCATCAAATTCCTGATTATCTTCACAACTAGCAGCAACCTCAATTGATTCATCTCTTTCTAATATAAATTCTTGTTTTTCCAAATTCAATTCAATTGCACTAACTTCATCTCTCTCAGGAATTTGATCAACCAAGTTATCTTCTTTATCTACTTCAACTTCATCATTATGTATTTCTTCCACATTAGATCTGTCTTCAACTACTTCTTATTCAAAACCCACAATTTTAGGTATCTCTACTTCCTCTTCTTTCACTAAACTAGATTCAAAATCCACAGATTAATCAATTTTTAAAACTTTTTAACAAACCCAAATTTCTTCTCAACTTCGAAGTCTTTATTAATCAATAATAATTCTTTAACGACATACCCATCATCAAAATCACTAATATCTTCAACTTCTTTACCTGATCTTGATATAAAACCTTCTTCGTTTGCAACGCCGACAGACGCCATAAAACCAGTTTAGCAAAAAGAAAAGCTAAACAAATAGAAAGTGAAGCAGTAAATCAAAGCTCCAACATAAACTCCATCATTCATTCTCTTCTTTTCTTCATTTTGTTTCGCTGTATTTAAGAAGATGTTTTTGTAGTTTTGCAGGGAGAGAAAGAGAAAAGGCAACGAAAGTGAAGGAAAGGAGCAGAGTTTGAGAAGAATTTTGAAGAGAACGAAATGAGTTAATACCATTTTGGGGTAAAAATATACGCACGCACAACAAACGAAATGCCGTATGGGGTAAAAATACGGACGCACGGCGAACGAAATGTCGTATGGTATTAAAAGATGCGCACGGCAAACGAAATGCCGTATGGGTTTCAAAAATCTAACGGGATTCGAAATGCCGTATGAAGTTAATATGGCCCGACAGCCGTGTCGTTTTGGCCAGGCACTAGAAATGCCGTGTGCTTCATTTCAGAAGGTGGGATGGAAGTGATGGAATCCACCTTCCCATTGGGAAACCAAAATGTGTGTTTGGAGGTGGATTTCCTACTCCACCTTGTGAAATCCACCTCCCATTGGGAATGCTCTTAATTCATTACGACTTTTTCTAGTGGTGATCTTACTATTTTAACTCTTTTTTTTTATAAGTACAATGTATACCAACCTGGGCGACAGAATGGCAAGTCAAAGTATTGATATGATTCGCTGCATGACATAAGAAATATAAATGTCATCAAAACAATGGAAACTGAATGCACCAGTAGCCAAGAGGACAATAGTTGCCACTCCTTATCTATAAGAAAAATGTCATGCATATATATGTGCCATACAGTCCCATAACTGAATGTAAGTTTAACACTTTACGTCAATAGGTGAAGACAGTAATATGTAGCTGTAATGTAAGTACAAAATTAGAATTATTCAGCTACCACAATGTTTGCGGCATAGTAATTGAAAAAGTGTAACATCGTTAGATATATTCTAACAGCTTCCTTAACTCTGGGTTCAATCTTGGTCCCCCTTCCCTCCCTCCCCACCAGGAAAAAAAACTGAATGACCAACAAATTAAAAAATTTGTATAATGATACAATTACACAGACACCTAATAGAGGTATATCATCAATTGTCATGGCCTTCACTTATCCAAGAGGTATTGCAATAGAAAAAAGATTGAACTCATGGAGTTGAAACTTTGTATAACAAGCAACTACATCTAGAAATATATATAATAGAAGGCAATGTAGGAGCTGTAATTACTAACAAACATGTTAACAGTATAATCAAGCAATAATAAAAAATGAATACTGACTTACTAAGCAGAATCGTGACTCGGTCACTGTCCTTAAGACAAAATTTGCCCCTTCGTGCTTCGGTTTATCAACAAATAGTCTCCCAAGATACAACTGCTACTGCAACTTCTGAGGTTCATTTCTGATAGGTCAGTAGCCAACTTCCCTTCTTCAGTGAGGTTAGCTTGAGCTTTGCCTTTGCCTTTGCCCTTGTCAGTTCGAATGTCAATCTTGCTTCGGCACTCATCAGCCTTGTGGTTCATCTTACCACATTTGTGGCATTTACCAGTGAACTTCTTAGTACTTGATTGCTGCTTGCTAGAACTTTGAGGCACAAATTTCCTCTTTTTCTTAGTTTCAGCAACGTTGACCTTCTCAGTGGAATGAACTCCATTGGACTTGTCATTCTTGTGGTTGTCTTCTTCAATCCGCAGCCTTACTATCAGGTCTTCAAGAGACATCTCCTTTCGCTTGTGCTTAAGGTAGTTCTTGAAGTCCTTCCAGGCACGTGGAAGTTTTTCAATGAATGCTGCCACTTGAAAAGATTCACACAACTTCATGTTCTCAGCTGCAATGTCATGTAGGATGACTTGCAATTCTTGGATCTGGCTGACCACAGTCTTTGAGTCCACCATCTTGTATTCCAGAAACTTGCCCACAACAAATTTCTTGGAACCAACGTCCTCTGTCTTATATTTCTTCTCCAAAACTTCCAGAGATCTCTAGACGTCTTGAAAACATAATAGACATTGTAGAGCGGGTCTACCAGATTGTTGAGGATATAATTGCGGCAAAGGTAATCT
>JABWDY010013488.1:12638-26687 GCA_013358455.1 Thalictrum thalictroides | reverse complement strand
TGAAGGGAACGTTACATAATCAATGAGAAAGATTTGTAACGTAAGAAGATATTTAAATGATGGAGCTCGTGTGAGGTCGCTAGTACGAGGTATTGAGCTCAGATGAGTTCGCAGGTGCGAAGAGTTGAAGTCGAGTTGTGGTTAAGTTTGAGTTCGCGTGAGGTCGCAAGTGCGAGGAGTTGAGGTCGTATCTGAGTACAAATAATAGTGGATATAATTGACGTAGGAAATGAGGGTATGTACAGAGCCCCTTTTTATTCGAATGTAAGCGAGGTGTAAATAAGTGTGATTAACCTCGCTTGGATTTGGATAAAAATAAATGGTTATGATGAGTTGTCTAATCAATGTCGAATTGGGAAGTGTGGTAATTGCCTTGATTTACTCAAGAGAAGTTTGTGTGCTGCAGTTGCAAAAACGAGATTTTCAAGGAATGCTGTAATGATGGCAACCTTGGAATTCGGAAAGCGTATGACACGTGTAAATGCATTGATGATGGGAACTGTTTTTTGGAGGGAAAATGAAAAATTAAGCGGTTGCAAGAGTATGCAGATGATCTGGACCGTAGATTGGAAGGATAGATCTACGGTGAGGATCCATTGAAGGGTTTATAAAACCTTAACTGTTGAAGTAAGAGGAACCGTTTGGTGTTGTTGTTTAAAAGCACAGAAGAACTCCATTGTAAAGGTATGAACTTCTAAACCTTTATCTCTGTACTTTGCATTGTTCTTCATCTTGGAATGATATTTGTGGAGCTGTTTGACCTTATTTCTGCAATTCTGGTTGAAATTTTGTGGAAGAAACACTTTATTTCTGTGTGTTTGTTTGATAATTGCTTCTGGAATCTTGCCTGAGTATCTCCATTATTCTTTTGCATCTTGTGTAGAAGTATAGGCATAGAGTTCTATCATTCTTGTTCTGAAGAATGGTATTGTTCTTTGTAGGTCTGGAATTGTGTCTGCCATTGTTGATTTAAAGCAAGCTTTTGTGTTCTTCCATTGTTGATTTGAAGTTGAGTCTATTCATATCTCGAAATCGTTGTTGTAGAAGACAAACAATAGTAGTTAAACCTTTGTGATTTGATCTGTAGACTATCTGTAGTTGTTATAGAAAACTTGTTGAAGTTGTAGTTGACGTCGGCCATAATGAGTGTAAGCCCCAGCGATAGTGAGAATGATAGTATTGGGTATGACGACGAAGTTGAAAGCAGTACTCAAAGCAGTAAATCTGGTAGTAGAATTGATGTAGAGTCTGACGACGCTGAGAGAGATGATTCGGTTAGCACCTCTATAAATGATGAGATGAACGAAATAAATAGCAGTAAGCATATGTCTCCTGAGCAAGCGCGAGTTGCGTTTCCCGACGTTAGGAGTCAGTATAACATAACGAGTGAGAATATAGAGCTGTATAGAGTAGATGATAGGTTGCACGACCTCTGTGGTGATTCAATGTCTACATTAATATGCATTGGGCAGTTGGAGGCAGGCATGCGACTTCCTTTCTCGAAGTTGGTGTGCAACGTGCTGAATTATATTGGAAGATGTCCTATCGAAATGTCGAGCAGCTTCTGGACGCATATGCTCATATTTGAGGAACTGAACAAGATAGAAGGATATAGCATATGCTTGGGCGACATCATTGCCTTTTTCCAAGTTGTGGAAGGTCGAATTGGAGATTATGTTACTTCTTTGAACAAGAAAAGTAACATGGGGGAGGGTAGAGTATATAATCCTCCTAAGTCCAATGATGGTTGGAAAAACACTCCTGTATTTAAACTACGAGGTGATTTCAGTGAAGGGTATCTAGAACACCTGCGTATCTCGTCCATAGGTAAAGAGAAAACCTGCATCTATACTGTTGATCTTTGTATGAAGTTTAACGTTGTATATGTCGCTATGCAGGTATCAGCGGAGATCCTCCGAAGAAGACAAGTTCTGTGGAGAAAGTCAACCCTGTGAGTATCAAGAAGTTTGCATATTTAAGCTGGGAAGCTAAGAGGAAATTACTTCCTGAGCTCGCGAAGTGGTTTCAAGAACCAAGGCAAAAAAAGCAGAAGAAGCAGGTTGCTGACGACGTTAGTGAAGCGAATCCCACGAAGTCAATGGCTCCACCTTGCAAAGAGACTGGCAAGAAACCTATTGCCGCTGAGAAGGTGCGAACTGGTGGAAAGTATGTTCCCAAGGTTCCAGGGAAGCCTGACTTCAGCGAGGCTATTGGAAGCCCCTCAATTCCACTTCCGGAGAAGACAAAGAAAAGGAAAGAGGTTGGCATTGTGATTAGAGACTCAGGTGCCGATGGCCCAAGCAAGAGGGCAGAACCTCCGAATCTTCCACAACCCAGGGAAACAAAAAGGCTCAAAGCTCTGGAGAAGTTCAACATCGACGATGGTATTCCTGATGATATGTTCACTCCTGCCTTTACACATGGGGATACTTATATAAGGAAGAATGATAGCATCCATGGTATGGCCCAGTCCCTCATGGACAAAATAATTCTGAAGAATGACGCCATTAAGGCGAAGTCAAGGACCCGGCAGGGTGATAATAAGGATTTATCACATATGTTGTACAAGGTATGCATATAGCTTTTTTAAAGATATGTTGCAATAATGGTATTGTTTATAACATGATAGTTAAAGAATTTATTTGTATGAATGCTAGATCAACCTTCTCCGAGCAAAGTGGGGTTATGAGCTAGATTTAGCTGATGAGAAAAGTGAAAGCAAAAAAAAGAAGATTGAGAAGCTGGAGACTGAGCTCGCTGGTGCAAGAGCTGAGATAACTGCTTTCCAGGAAGAGAAGAAAAAATTATCAGATCAAATAGAGGAAGCTGAGCTCGCAAGGGGTTTGTCCCTAAGTGAGATAGATGAAATAAATGCTGCATGGGAGGCTGATGCAATAAAGTCCATCGATACCATCAACGGGTGGCGACGTATTTTGTACTATTGGGAGGAAAGATATCAACGTCGTGAGGTTGACTTAAAGAAGTTTGTACCTGAATTTGATCCTTTAGCTGACAAAGAAGAATGTCAGATTGCTGGTGATGCAAAGCTAAAAAGAAAACTGCAAGAAGAAGACAAACGAGATTCCGAGACACTCGGCATAGGTGATGTTGCAGGAACATCTAATGGTGGAGAAGATGAAGGTGAAGATGTTACTCAGATAGACGCACCACCAACTACAAGTGAGGTTGACATGGTGGCGAACAATGAGTAGAAACTTTACATTTGAGTGATGAGAGGTAGAAAAAAAAAGTTATTTTAATTTAATTGTTTTGTGGTTATAAAACAATAGTGGGGAATTCCAGCTTAGGCTGGCCCTGCGATTTTTTGGTTTTGGTTGGAGCTCGTGGGGCTGGAACATATTTGTTTTGAATGTGCATGAATGAGACTAACTGGTTTACTTTGGAAATGTAAAGTATTATAGACTGTGAATGAATGAATGTATAATTTGAGTAGATCATGGTAAATAAAACTTTAGATACTTAGAATTCCATGGCCTTGGTATAGGATCACCATCAGAATCGATGAGTGTGTAAGCTCTATTCTCAAGATCCCTTTGTATAATATAAGGACTTTCCCAATTAGGGTTTAGCTTACCATCTTCAGCTATAACAGTGTTGGGAAAGGTTTTTCTTAAAACGAGGTCACCTGTTTGAAAGGTCCTTGGATTAACCTTTTTGTTGTAAGATTTTCGAAGTGTCTGTTGATAGTGAGCTGTGGAGATGGCAGCTCGTTCTCTTTTTTCTTCTAGTAGGTCTACTTCATGTCGTAGAAGATCTTCATTGTCTGTACTTTCAACGAGTTTAGACTTCATTGTGAGATAAGTAATCTCTGTTGGAATAACGGCCTCCGTGCCATAGTATAAAGAAAAGGGAGACATCCCCGTAGGAGTTCGTTGCGTAGTTCTATAGGCCCATAGAACATTATCAAGCTCTTTGTCCCACTTTTTCTTATGTTGCTTCAACTTTTTCTTCAAGTTGTTCATAATTGTCTTATTGGTAGCCTTTGCTTGGCCATTACTTTGAGCATATCGTGGTGTAGATAAAGCATGATTTATCCTCCACTTTGAGTAGAATTCCTCCATTTTGTTTCCGCAAAATTGCATTCCGTTATCAGTTACAAGGGTATGAGGTAAACCAAATCTCGTGATGATATGTTTCCAAATGAAGTGTTCGACTTCAATTTCACGAATTCGACGTAGGGGAATAGCCTCAACCCATTTTGTAAAGTAATCTGTTGCGACGAGTAGATATTTGTATTTATGTCGTGGGGTTTTCTTTAATGGACCAACTATGTCAAGTCCCCAAATTGCAAATGGCCAAGGATTTGAAATTGTTTTCAAATTCCTTGCTGGCTGATTTAAACTTGGAGCAAACCTTTGACATTTATCACAATGATTGACGAAGACCTCTGAGTCTGCTTGCATGTAAGGCCAAAAATAACCTTGGTTCCTAGCCTTTTGTGCTAATGACCTAGCCCCAGCGTGATTTTCACATTCTCCTTGGTGGATTTCACGTAGTATATCTTGAGCTTGAGGAGGTGGTAAACATCTTAAATGTGGACCCCCTGTTGATTTTCTGTAGAGTCTGTTATTGATGAGGACGTAGCTTTTCGTTTTGCGGTCAAGCTTGTGTAATTCTACGTCATTGTCCGGATACACTCCTTTTAGATAGTTTATTATCAGAGCCATCCACGAGTTGTCAATGTCTTGTTGAGGGATACCATTGACTTCGGATATCTCGTTTATGTTATGAATTTCAATTTCATATGCTGGAACAATTCTTACATCAACAAAATAACCCTTGAAACTTCAGTATCAATTTGTGAGGCTAAATAGGCAAGGCTATCTGCGTGTCTGTTATTTTGACGTAAGGTATGCTGTATCTCCCATTTGTTGAAATATTTGAGAAAATTTTTGGCATATTCTAGATATCGTTTGAGTGTTTTTTCCCTTGTATCATAGTCACCAAAGAGCTGATTGAGTACAATCTCGGAGTCGCTGTATATAGTTAGTTCCTTAACGTTGAGCTCTCTGGCCATATTGAGGCCTGTGATGAGAGCTTCGTACTCGGAATCGTTGTTAGACGAGGTGAAATTCAACCGAACAGATTTTTCGAGAATTACACCCTCAGGCGAGATGAGTGTAGCCCCTAATCCAATACCACTATGGTTTTTGGCACCATCGACATAAAGAGTCCAGGTAGGGTGTTTGGATTGTGGTGGGTCTTGGATTTCTTTATCAAGCACCCATTTGAGGTCGTCAATCGGATAATCTATGAGGAGATCAGCAATGACTTGACCTTTTCTACTATTTCTCGAGGTGAAGATGAGTTCATGATCACCGAGCTCCTGAGCCCATTTTGCCATTCGTGTGGACTTGTTTTTGTTTTGAAGAACTTGTCTTATGGGTGCGTCAGTTATAACTCTTATGCGATGTGCTTGAAAATATGGTTTAAGTTTTCTAGATGCAAATAGTAAAGCTAAACCAATTTTTTCCAAGTTTGTGTAGCGTACCTCTGATTTTGCCAGGGTTTTGCTGATGAAGTAGATAGGCTTTTCAGTACCTTGATCATCTCGGAAGAGAACGACACTTATGGCATGATCTGTTGCTCCGAGGTAGAGTCCGAGAACATCACCTTCTTGCGGAACTGTAATCACAAGAGGTGTTACGAGGTAGAGCTTTAAAGGAAATAGTAGAGGTCGTTGTTTGTTGGCATTCTGTATTCCACTCATACCTAGAACCTTTCTTCAAGAGTTGGAGTAGAGGTCGTTGTTTGTCTGATGCGCGAGCTATGAATCGATTCAGAGCTGTTAACATTCCACTAAGCTTTTGAACTTGCTTTTTAGTTGTTGGGTTAGGCATATCCAAAATAGTTTTGATTTTATCAGGATTTGCTTCAATTCCTCTTTGTGTGATCAAGTATTCGAGGAATTTGCCTGATGCGACGCCAAAAAGACATTTTTCCGGATTTAACTTCATGTTGAACTGATGAAGTCGCTGGAATGTTTGTTGGAGGTCTGCGACGTGATTTGATCGTAACTTACTTTTGACGATCATATCATCCACATAAACTTCCATAGTGTTACCTATCAAGTCCTCGAACATTGTAGTTGCAAGTCGTTGATAGGTAGCCCCTGCATTTCTTAAACCAAATGGCATTACTGTGTAGCAATAAGTACCTTGTTCAGTTATGAAGGCTGTTTTTTCTTGATCTTCTTCTGCAAGGGGAATCTGGTTATAGCCAGAGTATCCATCCATCATAGATATGAGCTCATGACCTGTAGTAGAGTCTACTAGTTTATCTATCAATGGAAGAGGAAAGCTGTCTTTGGGACATGCATTGTTGAGGTCGGTAAAGTCAATGCATACTCTAACTTTACCATTAGGTTTCATGACTGCTACTATGTTAGACAGCCATTCTGGGTATTGAACCTCTCTGATGAACATGGCATCTTTGAGTTTTTGTATCTCGGCATTGACTGCCTTAGATACGCGAGCTGATAGTTTTCGAGCTCGCTGTTTGACTGGTTTGCTGTTTGGATTTACATTTAACTTATGGCATGCAATTGTGGGATCTATCCCTGGCATGTCGGTATAAGCAAAAGCAAAAACATTTTTATTCATTATAAGAGTAGCAATAAGTTGTTCTTTCACAATAGGGTCTAAGTTAGCCCCAATGTTTACATATTTGGGATCATCTTCTGATCCTAAATTCACTCTCTCTCCTTTCTCTAGGATTAGAGGATCGCTTTGTTGAATGACATCTTTGCCTTTGTCAGCAGCTGAAATGTCATTGACAGTGGGCTTGTTGTTGCTCGCAGCTGTCTTAGAGATAGATTGAACCTTGTGAATAGTGGGCTACAGGGAGCTCGCATCTGTAGGTTCATTCAGAGTGATTTCCTGAATAGTGGGCTCATGTGAGCTCGCAGCTATTGGTGAGAGTATTTTCCTTTCAGGGAGTGGAATAACCTCTGGAATTGCATGACAGCCATGTGTCTCAATTTGATCACCACGTAATTCCATAATGCCTCTGGGGCCAGGGAATTTGATGACCTGATGATAAGTGGATGGCACAACTTGCATTTTGTGGATCCACTTCCTACCCAATATTGCATTGAGTTTGATAGGAACATCTAAGACGAAGAAGGTCGTTTTGACTGTGACCTCATCTTCATCTTGTCCAGTAGAGACTGGAAGATAGAGTTCACCAAGTGCCCTTGTCTCAGTGGAGTTGAAGGCAAACAAGGTAACTGTTGGTGATTGCAGCAATGTGGTAGGAATATCCATTTGGCTAAAAGCCATGTTGAATAATATATCACACGAGCTGCCAGGGTCAATTAGAACCTTTTTGTTGCCCAACCTCCGATGTTGATGTGGACAACCAAAGCATCATTGTGAGGTGTGCACACTTTTTTGAGATCGTGTTGGGAAAAAATGAGGGCATCTTTTCCCAAGACCTGTGGTACTACAGTAGCTTGATGAGAAAGCTGGTAGATATGATAAATATGTTGTATTTTCTGTTTCTTTGAGCGAGCTGATAATTCAGGTGGTCTGGCATCAATGATCATATTTTTCTGTCTGACTTCCTTGCCTTTTGACGTAGTGCCTTTCTGACACTTGTCGTTAATTTTGTCTCTGAGATCAGGCTCAGAATCAGCAAGGAAGTCGTCGAGGTGGCCTTCCGACTTGAGCTTGTTGGAATAAATTCTCCAACTATGACAGTCTTCAGTAGAATGATGTCGGCATCTGTGGAATTGGCAGAACGGATTGCCCTCAATTGGTTCAAGCTCCTTGATGTCTGGTTGGAAGTAAGGTTCCTCCCAAATGAGCTGAAGGAGTTGAGTTCTTGTGCACTTGAAGGGATTGGGGTAAGTCTTCTTTGGAGCCGATTTACCTTTTCCCTTTGGCTTATCAGTTTTGGGCTTGCCAGAAGGTTTTGGTTTGGACGTCTCCACATAAGAAACGTGCTCAACAGTTGAAGAGATAGTGACTTCAAGGTTGATGTACTTCGTTGCTCGTACATAGAGATCTTCCAACGTTGTTGGAGGATCCAAGATTATTGTTTTACCCAGAGCCGAGGTTGGGTTAACACCAGAAACGAAAGCCATGAGACAGGTGTTCTCATCAGGGCTATCCGCCTTAAGACATTCTTTCTTGAATCTAGCCATGTATTTTTTGGTAGATTCAGTTGGTTGTTGCTTACATCTGAAGAGAGCAGTGACCTCGATTCTACGTCGCTTGTTATGGATATATTGAGTTACAAACAACGACTCTAGCTGTTCATAACTCGTGATGGATCTCTCTGGAAGTCGGTGATACCAATCCATGGCACTACCTTTTAACGAAGCTTGGAAGAGACGAGCAAATATGTCCTTACATTTGGGCCATAAGGCCATGTTAGTCTTGAATTGTAGGATATGGTCAAGGGGATTTCCACTTCCATCATACAGATTGAATTTGGGTGGAATGAAGTGTTGGGGTGGTTCCTGAAGGAGGAGGTCTTCATGGAGGGGTTCTGTGTTGTATTTCAAGAGGGTGGTGGTGGCTACCTTATGAGCGGAATTAGGTTTTAGGGTTTCTTGATGGTTCTTATCAAACCTTTCTGAAAGTTGAAGAAGTTTGGTGTGGGCTTCCTGGATGTCAGCCATGGTGGAGCAGGGTTGTTATTGCTGGTGGTGGGGACGGGTGGATTTCCAGTAGCATTGTTATCATCAACAATAATGGTAGGATTGCTTTGATCGGTGGTTTTCAGTAATGCATTCTCCGCCGCCAGCTTGGTGATTTGGGCTTGCTGTTCATCAAGCCTCTGGATGAGTTGCTCGAATTGTTCTTGGCTGATGGAAGTCATGGTTTTGGGTAGAGATAGTGTAGAATAGATTTTCCGGTGAAGGGTTTTAGAAATCGATCACAAACACAGTCGGCGCTAATGTAAATACAGAAAAGCTTGGGTTGAACGGAGTAGATGGGAAAAGATATTGAGGAAGAAAGTGGCTGAGCTATTTTGGAGAAGATAGTTGCCTACGTATCTTGGAAATGACCAAGTCCCAGAATCAAGCCTACGTAGTTCGTTTATATAGGAGATTAGGGACAACGGATAGTTCATTAATTACATAACGGAAAGAGCAATTAATGAAGGGAACGTTACATAATCAATGAGAAAGATTTGTAACGTAAGAAGATATTTAAATGATGGAGCTCGTGTGAGGTCGCTAGTACGATGTATTGAGCTCGGATGAGTTCGCAGGTGCGAAGAGTTGAAGTCGAGTTGTGGTTAAGTTTGAGTTCGCGTGAGGTCGCAAGTGCGAGGAGTTGAGGTTGTATCTGAGTACAAATAATAGTGGATATAATTGACGTAGGAAATGAGGGTATGTACACTCTCCCTCAAGCTGAACTTTCAGACTCTGAATGTCAGCTTGAAATACAAAGAAGTTCTCTCATATATCCAATAATAAAGTATCTTGATAATGAAACCTGGAGAGATATCCAACGACAGGTATGACCGGCTGCGAGAAGAACCGTCTGCGGGGATGTCCAGTTGCAGAGACTTCGAAGGTGGTGGTGGTGGTTATTGGTAGGGAATATACCTTTCGATAGCTAGAATTTACTTTCCACAAAGCGTATGATATAAATCCAATTACACGACAAAGATAAGTTACTCGAGGATAAAAATAGACTAGAACGATAAATTATGGACGAACGACGGTGTAGAAGCGTATGTGGTGGTAACGCAAAAAAATGCTCTGGAGAGGAGAGGGCTAGAGGAAAGCATTGGAGTTGTCTTATAGATGCGGCAACAACACGGAGAATGCCCAAGAATGACGTATGATGCCAACAATGCAACGAGGTCCTAGAAAGGGATGACCTTAAAAAAGGTTGGACAAGAGCGCTTGACAAGTTGACATCAACAACGCAGATAAAAACCTAAAAGGAATGACGCATGACATCAACAACGCAACGAGACCTTAGAAAGGGCTGACCTTAATTAGAAAAAGTTGGACAAGAGCGCTTGACAAGTTGACATCAACAATGCAGACAAACCCTAAAAAGAGTTGGAATAGAGCGGCACATACCATTAACACAAACAACAAGCCTGAAGAAACCTCGATGAATAGTGATTCATGAATAGTACCCCGATGAACAGTACTCCGTGAACAATGTCGATGAACAGTACTTTGTGAACAGTAACGATGAACAGTACTTCGTGAACAGTATCCCGATGAATAGTGATTTGTGAACATTAACCGTGAACAGTACCGCGATGAACAGTACCAGGGGAAAAACAGCAGCACTAGGGCAGAAAATTAGCGGAAACAAGAAAAAAAGAAAAAAAATTGACCTTTGAAGGAGATCCGACCACCGGCGCCGGAGTTAGCATCACCGGTGGCCGAAAAAGACCTAACCTGGGGATTTGATACCAACTAGAAATATAAAAGATGAATGATAATATTGATAATATAATGAGTTAAAAATACAAAGAACCTATCTCTCTATATATAGAGAGTGAGACCACACAGAACTTATATCTAAGCTATGTGGGACTAAGCCACACACTAAAAGTCTACAATACCCTTTACTTCCTACAAGCAGTGAAGAGAGATCTTTGGATACTTTGGCCTGGAAGAGGTGTCAGTGTTACCAATTCCACTCTTGTTCATCCTGAATCCTTACTCGCATCATGGTCTAACTATCCCTCTATGTCATTTTGTAGATCCAATGAACAAAAATCCCAGCATAGAAATCACTGTAGTTCAAACAGAATGTACATCAGGAAGGACTGAGATGATTGTGACTGAAACATTGAGCAGCATTGAGGATATGCACCCTCTTTCTATGTGCTCTGAAGGTATGGTCCTGCAAGGAAAGATATCAGTACGAGAAGTTCACTTATTGACCAAACAGTTATCAACAGAAGTCATTTTGTTTAATCAATCTTTGTTTTTTGCAGGAGCTTTACCTGATAACAGACTTGCATCTCATTCCAGCATGCCAATCACCTCAAGAGATGTGTCAATGGAGGGCCAAAAATTACAAAAGTCTTTGTTTATATCTAAGTGCTCCACGAGTCGCGAGCATTGTAACAAGGCAGTAGAAGACGTACCATGCAAGACTGGTATGCATGAAAATAGAGGTGAGGTTACTCTAGAGAATGGAAATTTGTCCTTCGTATAACATAGACAAAAAAAAATTCTATTAATTAATGTAAAAAGCATGTATGTGTCCCTCACATGTCTTAACATGTCGGATATAGGAGGTCCATTAAAAATATAGGGCACACAACTTAACTTGTCCAACACGTGTCGGTGTCCCAGACGTGGAAACTGACACTTTGGCCTGGAAGAGGTGCGGTTCTATGCATGCCATGCTTGTTCACACTTATCACATCATGGTCTAATATTAGATCCCTCTTTCATTTTGTAGATCCAATGAACAAAACTTCCAGCAAAGAAATTGCTGAAGTAGTTCAAACAGAATGCACATCAGGAAGAACTGAGATTAATGTGACTGAAACATTGAGCAGCATTGAAGATTTGCAACCTCAATCTATGTGCTCTGAAGATTTGTACGGTCCTGCAAGGAAAGATAACAGTAAGATAGGTTCACTTAATGACCAAATGAGTGTCAACACAGGTCATTTCGTTTAAACAATCCTTGTTTTGCAGGTGTTGCACCTGATAACGGCCTTCCTTCTCATCCCAACACGCCAATCACCTCAAGAGAAGTGTCAAAGGGGGGACGAGAAGTACAAAATTCATCATATGCATCTAAGTATTACATGAGACGCAAGCATTGTAAAAAGGCAGTTGAAGAGGTACCATATTCGATTGGTATGCATGAAAATAGAGGTGAAATTACTTTTGAGAACGGAAATCTGCCCTTTGTCAAGAGCCATCCTTTGTGGGAGAATTTAGAATCCAGGGATATTTTCCATTTAACACTCCACCGTCCACATTTCCAAACCTTGCTAGAATGCAATGAGTGGCTTCGTGAAGGTCAAGCTCTAGGTTATATGGTAAGCTTTGTCGATATTGTAGAAAAAACAAGCAAGGCCCAAGTTAATGTACCTAAGAGCGATCTTGAAAAGATATTAAAGGCTCTTGATGATTTGAAGCCCTTCGGTTTTAATGTTCACCCAGTTTGTTCCCGAGTGAAAGAGTTACTTGAAGTCCAAGATACAATAGTAGAACTTGATGAGAAGTTGAAGGAAATTGCAAGAAAGCTTGTGAAGGAAACATATGTAAAAGAATTACTGAACTCAGAAGTCAATGAAATCAACGATGAACTTCGGAAGCTTCAAGAATCCGTCAACGAAATCAACAAAGAGCGCGAAAAGGCTATAATGGAAATGCAGACAATAGGTTCTAGCATCATTGAATTGCAGAAGAGGTTTCATGAGACCAAGAATGATATTTATGCCATTAATCTTGATTTTGATCGTGTAGCTGCAACACCTTGGTGAATAGCATTCAATCTTCCAAGTTGCTCTGCATCAAATGAATTCCGAAGAAAACCAACTTTCTGCACCTAAATTAAATGTGAGTGTTACTGACATAGTTATTTTGATCAGACCTCCACTTGCACCATCTATAGAAACGTTTTCTTCTTTTTTTATTTCCTTCATATTTTATCTTTCCTGAGCTCTTTCAGCAAACAGAACATGTAAACCTGACTTCATCTTTTGTAGAAGGTTTCCATGTACAATACATTATTTTGTAAGATCTTCTATACAGGAAATCTAGCTTGGGCTATTATTCCATATAACTTTAGGTTTTTTGGTTTGGCATTAACTGGTGGTTAGGATGTCACTGAGCCATGTCCAGTTCGCATGTTACAACAGACAGTGTATGTATTTATTCAGTTTGCTGTGGTGAAGTCATTCTAGTGGTTTAATGTACTCGACCGTCTTCAGAGTTGGTAGGGATTCTTTGTAAACTCCGGTACTGACTGGTGCAGTTCACCACAATTTTTTTCTGGACTCTGTGTTGAAATTGCACTTGCATGCGAGTTCTGTTAAAATAGTTTGCATTTTATGTGCTTTAGATGTTGTAAAATAGTTTGCTACTTTGCTTTATACCAGTAAGCCATACTGACCAGTAACACACTAAATTGTGTCTGTATCTACCGGGGACTTAACTAGTTCTATGCACAACTTAACCATTTGTGCTTGGTTACTCAGTTGCATGCCTTGTCATATATTTTGTTATTGCGATATCTAAAACTGCTGTAAACTGAACCATGCATATTCATGAACACCTGGTCCATGACTCCATATCGGCCTAAAACATCTTTAGAGCTGGATTGTAGCTTTACTGCATGTCTGATGAACAATGTCCATTCATGTACTCCATCCATGGACAATGTCATCTTCTTAATCAATTCCATAATATTTTTTGACTACTTCACCTGAACTCAAAGAATGGAGCAGCAAGCAGGAGAGAGGACTCAATGATTGTGTCTTTTGGTGAGTTGGCCTATGGCTCAACGATAGCACCCCTCTCTCAAAGTGGAGAGGTTGTGGATTGGAGACGTATCCACAGTTGATTGTTGATATAAAATTTCGCCACGTAATCATAATTATAAGGAGGGGTGAAAGGTCCTCTAAACCCCAGTTTGATAGTCCAAAACAAGTTGTTACAAAACACAATTCCTTGTATGGTTTCAGTTTCAATAAACCTCTATCCCATTAACACAAGGCATAGCATATCTGGTTGAATACTTGAATCAGTTCCTTTCGCCACATTGAGCGTTTTACGTATACATAATTGGGCAAAAAAAATTAATATGATTACTGTATAAGGAATTGAGGATTTGGAAAAAAGATTAAAGTTAAATAAAACCTCCCAAGGGCAAATTAGTACTAATTTTTGCTTAATCCAAATCAAATCAGACAAATTTTCCAGTGAAACTACACTTTACTACCCATTTTACACTGAAAATAGTAATGTAGGCCCACTCCAAACCCGCCAACATTTCAAACTTTGATGGTTGTTTGCTAAAAAACAAACCAAAAGTCCATTAGAATTTTGTTTTTTTCCAGTGAGAAAAAGAGAAA
>JABWDY010013488.1:0-12580 GCA_013358455.1 Thalictrum thalictroides | reverse complement strand
AGAGAGAGTCTTGTTCCAGCCATTAAAGCTGCAGTAGTATTCTCTCTCACCAAACCAAAGAGAACTTAATAAAGAAGAAGAAGAAATAGGTAAAATTTTTAATTTTTTTTGCTTTATCAATGACCATATTCACTTATCATCAATATCTATTTCTGTGATATGGGTTTTGTTTTAAAAAAAAACTCCAGCTTTTGGTTAGGGTATCGGTTATTAGAATAAAATGGGGTTTTTTGTACTTAGATTTCAGTTCCCATTAGTGGATTAGGAATTTGAGGGAAACTGTTTAATTTTCATACTTTCATGGAAGCATATATAATTTGGAATTAAGAATTTGAGATTTTTAATCAGGATTGGTATTATGGGAAATGAGTAATTATTTTGGGAAAATGTTTAATCTTTTTTATTTTAGCTTATGAAACATTTACAATTTGTTCTCATGGGATGAGCATTGTTCATTTTACTGATGGATCATGGATAGGATCATAAGAGTTTGAACATTGGGCTAATGTAGGTGGTAAGTGGTTTCATTTTCTTTGATTTTGACAACCTTATTTGGATTTATCCATATACTAGTTGAGATGAATAACACATTTTTCTACTGAATTAATTGTAGCAATTCTTTATGTTTAACAGTTTAAGTTTAGGATATTTTTGGCTTTTGGTCCTCACCATGTAACCATATATGGTTCTAAGAATCCAAACCATACGAATAACTATCTGTTTATTGTCCACCCAGAATCAAACTTATTCAGGTTCTTAATCCTTGGTTGACCTCTATGTGGTGATTGGTATTTTCAATTATACTTAGATCTTTCAAAATTATAACACAAATGAGAGTTATAGAGATCGTTTTTAGCATGACTGGAAGATGTTTTGGTCGTGCCTTGGCCCTTAGGGTAGCTTTATATAACGCAACAAAATCCATTGACTCATGAAACCTAGTTCTCATATATAGTGAGGACACGATGGTTTGAATTATTAGCACACCAATCCTATTTTGTAGATCCAAGGTTGCACCAAAACAGTCTCCCTCGAAGGCGGTATCTCAAATGTTGAAGCTCGAAAGTAATATGTATTTGCTATATTGATGCATGATTCATGCATTTGTCATTGTATTTAGTGTTATATTTAGTTATTTCCATGTGCCAGGCAATAGTATGTTTGTTTCATAGTTATAACCTTCCTATCAATTTATTACTAGTTTCTCATGGATAGTAATAGAATTCTACACTATTTATTTTCAGAAAACAATGAAGCCAAGATTTATTCCTGGAACATCTGTTGAAGTCAGCCTTCGCGATAAACAATGCCATGGTGCATGGTTTCCAGCAACAATACTCAAGGACATTGACCATGAATTATACTTGGTTGGGTACCAAAGCTTGAGATTCGAGGGTTGTTCAAAGGAGGTTATCAATGCAGTACATATCCGACCCTCCCCTCCTGAAAATTCTGATAGGAAAGTGTTTGCTGTGTCAGAGAAAGTTGATGTTTATTACGATTGTGGGTGGTGGAGTGCACAAGTTAAAGAAATTCTTCCTGGCCACAAGTATATAGTCTGGTTTGACCATCGAAAGAAAGCGAGAGAATTCAATCAGTTTGAACTGAGGTGTCACATGGAATGGATCAATGGGAAATGGGTTCAAGATCCATGGGTAGGAAAATTCTGTCTGCTTTCGTATCTATACTAATTATATTTTAACTTTTAAATGATTAGGTTTGATTGCTAGTCTGTACGTGTTATCTCTGAATCATTCAAATTTTCAGATTAATTGTGATGTTTTGTTGTGTAGCTTGTACTTTTTTTTTCATGGGATTATTTGATTTTGATAAGGATGCAATTGTTTTGCCTCTTCTTTATATGTGACACAAATGAATTAACTAGACTTCTGTATAAATTGGAACTATTTATTGTTATCAATTAGATAAATGTCTGGTTCATCTTCATGATTATGTCTGAATTAGATGACTAGATGTTACTCCCTGTCATTTTGTGGCACACATGAACTAACTAGTCCTTTATGATAAGATTAGTTTCCCAAGATGGAAGAATCGATAATTTTGGTGCATGCTATCAATACACTGAACTTAACACAAGCTGTTTGGAGACAATTTTCAAGGATGATAGAACTGAAACCAGTTTTAATCAGAATCACCTACAAGACCAAACCAATTACACCTGAAACTAATTGTAGTGGACTATGCTACACTTCACCAGTGTCAGGCATAGAATGCAGCTTCTTAGTAATTGCGACCTGCTTGTCGTATATTAAAGCTGATAGTGCAAAGGGACTGCGAAGCTTGAAAGATTTATTCATTCTTAAAGTTTCATCCCACATATTGGATACACTTCTGATCGTCTGGTCTTTTTTATTCTCTTTTCATGTCATTTTTCTCTCTTCTTGTTCCTCAACTTGTGCTTTATATCATCTGTGATTTCTGAGTTGTTTAACATCCATGTGGCCTCCGATTTGATAATAACCCTGATAATAATTCAATCTATTATTAATGTGTCCGAGGACTAATACATTGGACTGGTTGGATTCATGATCATACCTAATACCAACAAGTCTTCCTTAAAGATGTTACTATCTTAGTATCTTCTATCCATGCTCTGAAGTAACATGCATAGTTGGGATGCGGATAGACTTGCAAATTTTATGTATTGCCAGACCAATTGATACATATTTTGGATGGATTGTTGATACGATTGAACAAAATTCTTTGTAGGCAACAAAGGAGTCAGAGTTTATCACAGGAATGGCAGTAGAAGTCAGCATTCATGATAGACATTATCATAGTGCTTGGTTCCCAGCAACTATACTCAAGAAATATGACCACAACTCTTTCTTGATTGGTTACCACAGCTTGAGGTTGAGTAACGAGGTGGAATGCTCGAAAGAAATTTTGGATGCTCAACATATGCGACCGTTACCTCCTGAAAGTTTTGAAGGGAAAGAATTTGTTGAATTAGAGAAAGTTGAGGCTTATTACGATTGTGGCTGGTGGAAAGGTAAAGTTACCAAAGTTCTTGGAAGTAACCGCTACATTGTGCAGTTGGAGCATCAGAACAAAGGAAGAGAATTTAACCACTTTGAACTAAGGTGCCATATGGAATGGATCAACGGAAAATGGATTCAAGATTCAAGGGTATACGATTTCATCCTGTTTTCATACTTACAAATATTTAATACCAGTATATTGAAGGCTTATATTTTGTGTGCTATCCTTGTATTCTGTATACATCAACCCTTAGTACGTTTATTTATTTGTGCATTGATAATGTTGTTATATTGTGAAGTTTGTGTTAGTCTGTTAGACCTTTCATTATGGAGAGGCGAGGTATTGTTTCTGCCTGCTGCTTTGTGGAATGCATGAACTACAGCACTGAGACTAAATTGACCCAATAAATTTAAGTCCTTGTTATGTTGCATTTTACAATATATCTGGTTCATCATTTAGAAATGGGGGCTCATATTGGATGACTGAGATGTCATTTCTTGACATATTTTTAGGTTTGGTTATGTTAAATTTGTAGTATGCATTGGATGATAAGTCACAGTTTAATCAATTGTTGGTCTGGTCTTGTTGCCTGCATGTTGTATCTGATGCTATGGGCGGCAGACACTTTTATTGAGTGTGTTTATGTCCCACTCCCTTTCATGCTATTGAAACTCAAATATACTTCATTCGTATGCCATCACAAGACTTCAATATTACTTTATATGATGGGATATCTAATCATGAGAGTTTCTTTCAGGGTATAGACAAAACACCTAATCAATGTGATGTTGATAAGATTGATCCGCCACAGCTATCACAAATTTGCAATATCTCTGTAAGTATTGATGTTGCTAATGAACCATATAAAAGTAAGAGGAAGATGGAACAGTTCCCTTCAGAACCTTGCCAGAAGTTACAGAAAGGAGAAGCTGCAGAGACGTCCACTTTTGTACCAGATCTTCAAAGAAAAATGCCTGCAAGAACCATGAGTGAGTCAGGAACTTCTTTTGATTTAGCCACACCAACCACTACAGAGGAGAAGGCTCTTTCTCGAAACAAGAAAGGCATAAGTCGAAATTTAACTGATATATTCTCTAGTCCGTCAGAAGGGTTGAGTGATCCTCCTACACTCTGTCTTGGTCAAGAGAAAATTACAAATGCTATAGAGTGTGAAAACTTTGGTAATCCCCAAACATTTAGGGACTCTAGCTTGTCACCTCTTTCTGTAATCGAAGGAGCACAGTGTGACTTGTCCAGAACTCAAGTCCAACCCTTGCAAAATACTCTTCCTATTCAACCACATAGCACAAATAGCTTGGACAGTCATGTAAGTCTAAACTTCAATAAGTTTTCTGAATTATTTTCCTTAAACAGAATGACCTCGTAATCTTGTCGTGTCACTCATTTGTTGCTGGTGCAGGTGATCAAACAACTAAATGGAGGGGTTGGAAACCAAACATCTGAAGGTATGTAATAGTTCAAATTATTTCCAAGATATAGGACAAACTAAAAAGCATCAGAAGGAAGACATGTGGTCCTTGAGGCACACCTAAACACTCAATACTTGTTAATACAATTGTTGAAAAAGCGTAATTTCTCTCTTTTTGTTCTAATGTCTCTACCCTACATGGCACTTTGTAGTTTCTAAACGCAAAACATCCATCAGAGAATATATCTATGTTCAAACAAAATGTACATCGACAGAAACTGCGATAGTTGTGAAAGAAACATTCAGCAACATCGAAGATGGGTCTCTATGACTCTATCTATGTGCCCCGAGAAACCCAAACTCTACTTCAAGGATATATAACAGATTAACAGTAAGCTAAAATGACATGACAAATCCCATTCTATATTATCTATTCATTTACTTAATCTCTGTTTTATGCAGGAGTTTCACCTGATAATGCGCTTGCATCCCAGTCTAACATGACATTCACGTCGAGAGAACCATCAGCCAAAGGCCCTGAAGTTCAAATTTCCATGAGTTTTGAAGAAGATAGAAATGGTGGTGACAATGCTGTAGAAGATGAAGAAAAGGAGACAAAAAAGCCAGGGTTCTTATTCTTTAATAACAATGATGAGGTGACTATGGAGAATCAAACCTTGCCATTTAACAAGAGAATATCTGTGTGGGAGGAGTTGGAGGCCATGGAAATTTTCCGTTCAATTCCCCAACATCCACATTTTCGTCCCTTAGAGCAACTGAGCGAGTTCCTTCGTGAAGGACAAGCTATAGGTTACATGCTTAGCTATGCAATATTGGCAGACAAAGCAAGCAAGGCACAAGTTGATGAACCTAGGATTGCTCTTGAAAGGAAATTAAATGCTCTCGTGGATTTGGAACTCCTTGGATTCTATGTTCAACCAATACGAGCTCGTCTAGAGGAGTTGCTAAGAGTAAAAGACTGCCGAGTAAAGCTTGCTGCGGAGTTGAAGCAAGTTGAAGACAAGATCATGAAGGAAACAAACGAAAAGGAATCACTGGAGTCAGAACTCCAAAAATCCGATAAGAAAATTAAGGACCTTCAAAAATTTATCATCCAGTTGAATAAGAAGAGACAAATGACTTTCATGGAAAAGCAGAGGAAAGACCTTAGCATTGCTGAATTACAACAAAAAGTTTGTCAGGTTGAAGAAGAAATTCACAGAACAAAAGTACAGTTTGATCATGCTGCTGCTGCCCCTTGGTGAATAGGATCAGGTTCTCATATAACAAAGTAATTAACATATTACAACTGACTGGTAATAAAACAAATTCAGTCAAAGATACATATGTTACTTGATAATATGATATTCGGCACAAAAGTTGGATGTAGATCTCCTCTTGATATTCCTTGAACAAGTTTAGTTATGACCTTCTGAAATCACCTGGTAAACTAAACATCATATAGAGCTTATATACTGAATCTCTGCGCTGCACTCACTATTTCTGCACTTGATTCATAGGGGTTTTAGCAGCATCATGGTGTTTCAACTGTCATGCTTGTCTTCCGGGTTCTGATTCGAATTTCATGAATTACAGACTTTAGTCCTTTTTTTTCTCTTGCCCTCTCCCCTCATTTTATGTTAAAGTTTAGTCTTGGCATCAATCAGTCTGGTAATTTCTTTATACCCTGCACTCCTTAGTTTAATTGAATTCCTACCTAAGATGACTAATTTTGCTGTTTTATAAACCAGGTTCGCATGTTACATTACATACACTTGCTGGACATTTCATGCCGCTTTGCCATAGATTTGGAGTTTGTATCATTGATTGTTCCTTGTTTATTTTTTAAACTCAAAATGTGTAGATTGAAGTAGTAGACCTCATGCTGCATGTAGCACATTTTCAAGTTTAAACTCGCTGAATCTGTGAATCAAATTATGAAGATTGTTCAACTTGGAGTAAGGCTTTAAATTTAAGCTACGGATTTTAAAGTAGAATTCAGCTGATGATTTCAAAATGCCAGAATAGTGCCAGAGTGACCGATTTAAAATCCTACTTTCAGAAATGCTTTCCTCATATATATGCTTGTAGAGCTTTTGGAAAATAAATGGCATCATGCAAACCTGAGTACCAAATTAGATCCTGATACATTATAGGAAAATTTTCTTACATTGAAGCATTAGGAATATGATATCTAGCTTAAAGTTGAATTAACATTGGAATAATACAAAAAAGAAATGTGGAAAGTGTCTAGAAATTTTACTTAGTAACACAAAGTTCTTCGACGTTTAGTAATGATAGAGATGACATAAATCCTTTCTAGACCAGATTATCAGAAGAAATGCGGAAGCTGTCTAACATTTTTACTTAGTAACACAAAGTTCTTCGACGTTTAGTAGTAATAGGGATGACACAGATCCTTTCTAGACCAGATTTTCAGTTTCTCCAATATTTCATTAGTGGTGTATAATTAGTATTATTAATTTCATCAGTATAATTGAACTTGTGTGTCTTGGTTCAGAGCAATCTACAATTATTGGTAGTTGCTATGGAATGAATTGGAATGTATCAAAAACTTGTTGCATTCTCCTCAGTCCATAAATGCTAGCTTGAAGGTTTCCCACTTCTATATGTTGGACTCGGAAGTCTGCTGCGCGGTTATACTTTTAACATACTGTGAAGAATACCATGCATGAGAAATGCATGTTCCATGTTCTGTGCATGCATGCAACGGAGACAGTTCAAGAAAAGGAGTAAGAAGTACATGACTAGGGAAATTTGGAAATAGACAATACAAAAGACTCTGGATAGGAAATTGGAATCGAACCCAAGCAGTATGCGTGTACTAGAGCTGCTAAGCAGTGAAGAAAGGAAATGTTCATGTATGAACAACTAATTGCAACTTCATATATAACACAGAATTTCTGTCTTCCTCTTTTCCAGGTTTCGTCCACAAGATGCTCGCTCAGCTTGCAGGCCTAGAGACTAGAGTACATTACAGCGCCTTCAAATGAGCAGTGAAGTTGATGCATGTCACAATGATGTATGGTGGGAGCTAAGAAGGTGGGACTAACCAGTAACCAGAGTTGATGTATATGGTGTATCATTCAGGGCATTATAGGAGGATGATTTTTGGCCTTCTCGCTTAGTTTAAATCACGGCAAGGAACACATTTTTTTCCTTCAAAAAGGAACGTGAGTTCAAACAGTCTGATCGTCGGATTCATCATGGGAGGTAACTGGTGAGTGGTTCAGCATGAAAATTTGCAAGTAACAGCCAACTTGCAAGCCAAAGTCTAACAGGAAAGAAGATGCTAATGATCGAGTTACTACATGCATTGGTGCCCATCCAAGCCCAGCCCGTTGCTAGGTTAATAAACCCAACAAGATATTGTCCGGCCCACTTAAAGAACCAGACCTCCAATTCAAATGGGCCACAAAGTTTCTTTAACAGGCCCAAATATTTGGTCAAATTTCGCATCGACAGAATGCTATTCTCTTTCTCTCTCTTAGGGTTTTAGTTGATCGAGCAAAAAAAAAAACAAAAAAACTTCAGGTTTGATTAACAATGGAGGAAACGCAGTTTAGCAAAGGAATGGAAGTGGAAATATGTAGTGATGACATAGGATTAAGAGGCGCTTGGTTTACAGCAACAGTTCTTCGATCAAATCCAAAGAGAAAATTACCATTGAGAAGAAGAGGGTATCAAAGCAATGAGAGAGAAAAAATATATGTAGAATATCATACTTTATTGGCAAATGAAAAGGGTACTAAACGATTGAGAGAGTATGTGGATGTAATCAATCTTAGACCAATTCCACCTCGAGAAGTTGATCGCAGTTTTGAATCAAGTGATGAAGTTGATGCTTATTATAATGATGGGTGGTGGGAAGGAGTTGTGATTAGAGTTCTTGAGAATTGTAGGTATTTGGTGTATTTTAGGTCTGGGAAAGAGGAAATTGAGTTTGGACAGTCTGAGTTGAGGATTCATAGGGAATGGGTTAAGGGTTCATGGATGCCTCCCATGGAGGAGGAGGAGAAGGTAGAAGATGAGGCAGGTGTGTTGCAGGTTTTAACTGTGGAGGATAAGAAGGCAGATGCTTCACAGGTTTCATCGATGGAGGACAAGGCAGAAGAGGCAAAAAAGCTGCAGGGGAATCAGGTAGTGGTAAATTTCTTCTTGAAAAATTATAATCTGTGAAGTGATGCCTTTTATGATAGTTTATTTCACATGTATGTTGCTTTTAATTAAGTAGTGCTATTAGCCTATTATCTTTACCATCTCCATCTGTGGTAGATGTGGGGTTAGGAAGTTATTAGGATGAAGCTATGCTAAACGATTAGTAAAATTAATTAAAAACAAATATAGATAAAGGATTGTTTGATAGCATCAAAATTAAAGTTATATGCTAACAGTGATGAATTTATCTATTGCTCATCTTATCAGATCAGTCTTGAAGATGGTTCTATACAAGCTTTTGACACTCAGACCTCTGCACCTGACCCAGGTTCCAGTGGCAATCTCGAGGCCAATGACAAAGCTTTTATTAGTGACTCTTACAATGCATCTGTCACCAAGGCATGTATTTTCTCGTCTTAACTTTAAATATTCAATAACGGTGGGTTTAATCGATTGCACATTTTATCATCACCGGCTTGAGATAGGTTTGACACATAAACAATATGTGTACTTGTATGGTTTGATCGTCTTTCTGTAGCCATATCTATCATAAAAAACGGGTCTTTTGTGATCAATTTTTTGAGTAATCGTATAATGTTTCATGTTGAAAACATGGGATTTATTAACCAACAAACTTTCACGTCTTACATCAAGTAATCCCAAAGCTTTACTTATGTTGTAGTTTACGTTTGTATTATATGATATTAGTATATTACACTATGGATGATTGGACTGTCCATCATTTCACTTCTAAAGTTAATCACAACAGTGTCAGTTCATCAACGCCAAAACAATATAGCAGATATGTACATCAAAGTGAAATTACAGAGTCCCTTTTAAACATTGAATGGAAAACTGCAAGTCTTTGGCAGTGTGGATAATGTGACACCCAAGCCAAGGGAAACTTCTTAATGTTGCAGATGGCCTGTTATAACTTGACCCAATCTTAGACAAGTAATGCACCTGCATTCCATTATTCTTCTTCATACATTGTTCATTCGTCAAGATTGTTTCCTAAGAGGGAAACAAAATAAAAGATTAAAGACAGACTGAACATCCTAGGATTTTTGTTGTATATTGGCAAGCGAGGTTGGAGGGACCCCTACCCTTTTAATTACGTGAAGTAACTCTGTCAACAATCAGTTGTTGATGAGTTTCGATCCTACGACCTCTCTTCAAAGTGCAAGAGATGCATTACTGTTGAGCCAAAGGTTCACATGCCTTCCTAGGAACTTTGGTGTTCCTATATAGAAATTGGAAAATCCAAGCTGCTTTAAAGCTGAAAGCCTAAAATTTTCCCATCCGTCAATTTTGGATTCCGATGTACCCCACTGATGCTATTAAAACATTCTAGAGGACACCGGAAGAGATAAATGCATGTCTATATGTCATGTTGTTCGTATGCAATGGAAACAAGGTTCAAGAAAAGAAGAAGTACATGAGTAGGAATATTGGGAATATACAAAGTAGAAGAACTCTGGAGTCTGGATTGTACTAGAGGTTGGAATCAAAGCCATGCATCAGGCGTGTCTATAGATTAGGGGAGAAAATTTCATGTATGATAAGGTAGGACATTATTATCTCAACTTTTTAACACTGAGAGTCAGTCTGTCTTTAGTTTCTCTTGTAAAAGTTATATCTGATTGATGCCCGAGAAGCTTGCACAAGCAATGGAGTACATGCAATTTTAGCAACTGAATGGAGGTTGAAGTCTTCAACAATGATATGAGCTTCAGGAGTGTGTTCTTTGTTGCCTAAGTTTGTTTGATCAACCCCATTAAAAATATGGTCCAAGAAAAGGGGTATCACGAATTGATCGCGAATGAAAAGGCCCGTGGTCAAGCCATATGATTATATGAGGGTTCGTAAATGTGGTCCATGTCAGATTTAGACACCTTCAGAGCTCGGCCTTAGATTTGAACTGAGGGAGGAAGTCGGTGATGTATGGTGAGGTGTTTTGACCACAATTGACTATCTTCGTGTATAGTGTACTGTTTAGGGGACAAGCTCAAATTCAAGCTGTCTGAACTTCAAATTCATTGGGAGTAGGTATGTGGTTTCTGGGTTCCAATCATCTTGCAAGCTAACACCCTTAACAATGCAAAGACCACACTCTACAATAAAGAAAAAAAAAGTAATCTAAATGCAACACCATGTATTCGCCACCTGGCATGTACTTGAAGAAAATGTGACCAACAGAGAACTATCTGTTGCACTGTAAAACTACAAATGAGGTAGAGGTATTCGTTGATTTTAGCCACCCTAATCAGAAAAACAGAAGTAGCTTGACCACAAAAGAAAAAAATCAAAACCCAGTACTTGGCTGATATCCTATTAAAAGTGATGAACAATTGAGGATGGATCTTAACGAGTTCTTAATATAACCTCATTAATCTTTGTTATCCTTTTTATTTGTTATGCTCTTCACCCTACTTCCCACCTCTTCCAATTTCATTTTGTGAAGGGACATAGAATTCGTTACTTAATTTTGTAAAAAACTTTGGCCTTAGACCCCCATCTTGATTGCTACCGTTTAGTCAACTTTGGTCCAAACCCCAATTTCACATTTTCACATGTTCTTTCAGTCTTTCACTTGTATTCTTACCTTGCAAAATCTTTGGCAATATAAACTAAGAATTACTTCTTTAGTTTTAACTTTTTGGTTGCACATTGCTGTAGAGGCTGTGGATTGAATAGTTTAGACTTTAGACTGATGATAGCACAATATATATACGCTTGTAATGACTAAATATTTTGTTGAAAGTTTAATTTGTCGCGGAACTTAATTCCTATGTTGTACACATAGCCCACCAAGTCACTATCAGACCACTCAGATAAACCTTGGGCATGATGACCTTACTTTTCCTTTGGCTGTTGATGAACATGACAAAAGTGTTGTCATTTATTATCACTTTGAATATTTGATTATGATATATCATTCTTTTTGTGTTATTATCATGAGATTTTTGGAATAGTTGAGGACGGGAGCACATCCTGTTTGCCTCTGCAGTGCTTATGGCATTTGAAAGCTGTCATTTGTTATGCTGCATTTTACAATCAAGAAGATGAAGGAATGATTCATCATTTAAACATGATTACTCAGATAGGATGGGGCAGATGTCTTTTCTGGTTTTATATCAGTTGGGATACCTGGTATGATGCTTCTAATGGCAAATCATTGTGAAACTACTTTTTTGTGGTTTAGACTTGGTTGTTGAAAATTATGTGTTGTGAATGCCGAATGGTAATAAGCATAGTACAAAATATCGCGATATTTCGGAATCTATCAGAATCTCACTAAAACGATACGATACAGAACGATTATACCGAGCTTAATGTTTCTGTAAAATATCGTCTGATATATAGCGATAAATTAAAATGTCTAAAAAATCTTTAAATATCGATGAACAACAGATCTGCTTTTATTTCAAGTTTTTATCCTATCTCTCACCCACACTGATCTGCAACTACAATTTACTATATCACAAATTCACAATCAGTTTGTGATTAATAGATTATGTGGGGGTTCAACCAATTTGCTCTCTTATCCTAAAAAAAAAAAAAGAATCGTCTTCTGTGAATGATTCTTGATGACTTCTTCTCTTCTCCATATGCTCAGAATCAGAGATGGGATTCAAGAAGATCAGAACCATCGTCACCGTCACCCACACCCACACCAAAACCAAAATAGCAGCAACCGCAGATAAGATGTTATGTGTATGTAAAGGGTTAGACTTTAGAGTATAGTACAATTCGATTAGATTGATGCAAAAACATAAAGATTTTAAGAAATCAAAATGGAGATTTTTATACTATCCATTCTTAAGGAATAAAATCAGTTTAAATGGATTTAGGAATCTGTTATATATGGATTTCACCTAATCATTCAATCAATATACTATAAATCAAATCTGTAAGTCTGTAATATATGGAATCCAATTGTTATGAGTATATGTAATCAAAATATTT
>JABWDY010013457.1:0-10203 GCA_013358455.1 Thalictrum thalictroides | reverse complement strand
CTGCTATTCAAGTGAGGATGATAATGATTAAGAAAGGGAGTCCGGCTTTACTGCTCTTTCTCTGCACAAGTTCAGAATGGTGTCAAATTGTGAGATTAGAGGCAGCCCGACTTCATTGCTCTTTCTCTGCACAAGTTTGCAAGGTGTCAGAATGCAATAAGGTGTGTGCGCCGGTGCCAAGGCTGGGAGGGAGAGAGAGAGATATGCTAATTGCTAAAGGTCTGGTTAGGCAAAGAACCTTGATGCCAAAGTGTTAAAACTTAAAAGTATATATACTGAGATAGTGAGATTAAAAGTTTAAAACAGCACATCTGATCAATATAAGTAGTAAACGAAAGAGATGGTATACAGGATATCATCAAGAAGTATTTCCCTATGGCTAAGTTGCTTCTCATATCTTCAGTTTTATAGAAGGCTAATTTCTTCTTTAGCTATGGATCTTCAGTTATATTTTGGTCCCTGTTTTTTGTCTATTCAAGCAATCAAGCGGCAAATACGCCTTATTGCCATATGCACCATTTCAATATGCTGAACTAACCTTGAATTGCTTGATCATATTACAACAGGATTATGCTAAATAGAATCTAACCATTTTAAAACAATGCTACCTGGTTATTTGTCGAATTACTTTCACAGCAAATCACTCATCCTTTTCAGCATCATCATATTTTTGGCCTAATTCTTCTTCTGGTGATCGATTTAACCTCTGATCAAGTTCGCTTCATTGGTTTCTTTTGCGGCTCACTATTTTTATCCGTTGTCCAGCTGGAACTGTAGCAGACTGCAGCAAAGTATCCAGTTGAGCAATCAGAGTGCTTGAAACTCTCAGTTCGCTCTCTGCAAGTTCCTTTGCTTGTACATATAATGCTCGAAGCTTTAATAACAGAGTATCACCGCTGGACTTCTCAACAATATCAGGAGTTGTTTGTAGCTTTTTATGAATCTTATTGATTTTATTCAACACATGTTGTTGTTCTTTCTTCAACCGATCAAACTCCTTTGAAGTTTCCAAAATAATACTAATCTCCAGTGTCGACATTTTTTCCTTCTTGGCTCTTTTTCTGCTTAATTAGTCCAAAATTGCAGAACTTTCTTGCTTTCTTGTGAGAGTGTTGTAGTGAGCAAGATTAGCTAGGTAACATGCAAATTGATGAGCAGTTTAATTAGAACTTCAATTCAAATCTTTTCAAAGTTCAGATTTCAAATGCATTAGGATTTCGGAGATTCCAAAGAAAGAGAGAAATAAAAGAAAAGTTTACAGGTTTAACACTAGTACATTTTTGGTGTTTACACCCGGCAAAAGTAAAAACAAGATTTAACCACTTGGCCTTCAGAAGACAATACAGTTGAAACAAACTCTACGTTTGTATTTGGACTCTTTACAAAAAAACCTTTGCTTGGAAATTTGAAGTTTTTTGGATGACTGTAAACAGCTTCTTGAGTTCTACCAAAATTTCCCATTTCCAGGATCTCAACTCACCTTTGTCATCCTGGGCAACTGCAACATTTCTCATAAATTTCGTTTTTTTAAGAAAAACAGATGCCTAATTTAACCTACAAGAAGCTCTAATTATTCAAGATAGACAATCGCAAATTCGCAACATTTCTTTTAAGAGATCTAACACACACATAAGAATAAATTGTGAATTAGAGTTAAGAAAAAAAGGAATAGGAGTCTTTTTTAAGCAAATAATTGAATTACAATAATACATAGAAACTATAGAGTAAATGGTTAGCCAAAAATTTATTGGATAGAACCAGTCAGAAAGATGGGGAAACAATTAATCATTGGTAAGATGGAGAAAACACCAATGTGTAAGGACTCACATTCTTATGGTACAATAACCGAACAGAGAAAAATGCGTCCCCCAAATTTATCTCTGCAACTGGAAATGCAACCACCCTGATAGTATATCATTTGCCATCTGATGATCTGACGCTGAAAGATCTAACTCCCGCTAACTAGCTCCAACTTTCAGTACACCAAAGCCTTTCTTGTTCCATGTTTGTGGAACTTCTATGTGTGAAAAACGATGTAATATGCTATTATGCTTCGTGAGTATATTGGGCAGGAAAATAATTCTCCAATCTCCAAGTTCTTCTGACTGAATGTTGAAATTAGTCCTGAATTGCAGGTAACTTCTCTAACAAAGATTCCAAGAACACAGAACACAACTTTGTAAGGGGTGGAAGAACATGTGATGATCCGCTGAATATAGTTTCCCACGGTCTTTCTGATGGTACAAATGGAGCCGATGGTGTCTGATCCTTTTCAATTTGAATTGGTGGGAGCTCGCCATAGATAGATGCATACCCATATTTTACTGTTACCAGAGAATCACAATTCAAATTTAGATTAACAAAAGATAAACTCCAGACTACATTAATAAAACACCTGTTCTAACGTATGACGGATGTTTTTCTTGTCTAATTAAGGGTTCAAACACATAAAGAAGTGTTGCACACAGATATTGGGTTTAAAATCTCAAATCAAGCACACATAAAGTAGTTCAGCACTGCACACACAAAGAGGGCTGATGTTCCACACACGTCAGAATCTGTGTGGTATTAAAGGAATTGGTAAAGTTGGTACCATCCCCAATTCTCCATTTGAAGTTACAAACTCTTTACTATCCTTCTGTTACAAATAGGCCCAGAGACAATAAAGGCATCCCTGCCTGGCGTTAATCAAATTGGCACCAATATTGGGCTCAAAACTTTAGTGAAGGCTATAAATGATCATATTGATACCACCTAAGAATCCCAATCACCAGAGCAGCCATGTCACTCACTCTATGGAACTAGCTCTCGCTGTGGTCCACTTAAATAGTCACATCACTCTTGACAAACAAAGGCTCATCGGCTAATTTGCGAAACTAAGCCTGAAGGCTAAGCCTCTGGTGTACTTAACTTCTAAAGATCACACAAGTAAAGCACTCAACCATTGAGAGCTAAACAGGTGTCAATTTTATTTAATTTGGAAAATCAGCTGCAAAATATCCATCAACAAAGACAATAGAATGTGAGAAATACCTGTTTCTTCAGAAACAACTAGACTTTTCCTAAGATTCCGCGTACTTTTAATGTTATCTTTACTGTATGGATCAAAGACAATATACTCGTGGCCACCATTTATATATACAAGCATCTCAGGAGGTGGATTATCATGTGCGACTTTTTCACCATGGGGAGAGGGATTAGCTACAAGAAATGAAATTCCGCCTCCCTTTGCCTGAGATAAGAAAATGAAGAGCGAAGTACAATCAAATTAGTAATTTTTCCAAAGGTAGTTGAAAATGTAATCAAGGGCCAAGAAGTTATTTTTATGCATTTGTATAGCTCTGACCATGCAATTGTATGGACACACTACTGGGCTAATTCTTGTGCAGATCATAATCTAAAATTGTAAATGGCATTGTTTAGCACGACTCTATAAAATAGTTGCCCATAGTGCTCCTTGATGCTCATATTTATTTCCATGCTACTGTACCATCTTAGAGAGAGAATTGAAAGACAATACCTTCTTTACAGACCAAGTGCCCACAGGAACTGGATCTTCCACATTAAATAATAAAATTAGTCCATCCATGTCTTGATTGTCATCGGGTGCCATTGACTTGCATGATCCTGGAAACAGAGCTAAAACAGCAAAACAAGAGAGATCTCTGCTACAAGATACAGCTGCAAAAAGGACCATTTTGATTCAGACAGCAGAATAGAAGGTATGGCCATCGAAAACATATATCAACATAAAAGGTATAAGAGAAATTAACATGTGTAGATGTAAATTTTCTGATACCAGACATGTCAAAATCGGTAACAAGCTAACTACACAGCTAAAAAGAATTAGCACCATGGACTGCCAAGCTCACATGTTATTGTGTTACCACGGAAAAGAAGAAAATACAAGCTCTAATGATTCTTGAAATACACCGGAAAGAAATATACAAAAAGAGAGGGGCCAGGGGTTTTATTGTTGTTGGGTAGGTGGTAGTGTGTGGAAGGGGGAAGCTGTTTCCTAGCATATCATCAGAAATGTGACAAAAACCTACGTGACCCATGACAGACAGAGCAGTTATGAGTATAGATGTAAAGTTATGAACATGCAATGTGCAGAAACACAAAAACTATAAAGGGGTGGTGGTTATTACTGACAAATAAGTACTGTAGTCTCACCAATAAATGATCATCCTTCATATATAGAAAAGATAGAAGAATAAACAATGCAGATTAGCCATGTAGAATGTACAATGAGAATATATGAACATAATGATTATGTCAATAACAACACTACAGAAATATTAGGTCCATGTAAAAAATGGCAATTACTAAATGACATCATGGTCACTATAATATGCAAGTATTCTCATTATATAAACCACGAAATAAAATTACATGTGAGGTGCAACAAAATTTGAAACTTTCTTTTATGACTAATAAGTCATACAAATTATAACAGATTAGGTGCCTAGTCTAAGAATGATGGCAGATGGTAATTCACCGCTGATAAAATTGTGGACCAAAAAAAAATTACACGAAGTCAATAGTGTACATGCAATGGAAGAGGTCTTGCATATTACAAGATGGATGGTTGCCGTTTACCTTTATTTTATTAGGATAAAGAAATAATACATATAAGCATACATACACACCTTCTGCAAGAAGTTTATATGACCAAGACATAGAAAGCGTTGATGTACTCCAAACAGATAGTTGTGGCACAGAATCCCTGGATACTGACACAATATATTCTGACTTTCCAACAAAAGATAGTGCCACAATTCGCTGGAAAAAAAGAAGAAAGAAATGACTTTACTTTATCCCACACAAATAGAAGAAATTAAATTCAACAAATAGACCTGCTTGCGCTGGAAACAAACCACCGTACATATGATATTTAGATGGAAGATATATGGAAAAGGTTCTGTGTACTTAAATCAACACAGACTAGAAAGAACTGGTAATTGTCTTTTCCACCCAAATGGCTTGGAAGTTGTACATTAACACATAGAGCTGTATCAGATTGCAGTAAAGAATCAGAGTATTACCGTGAGTGCCTCTCCAATGACAGCAACAAGAACATTCTTATCTGGGTCCCATAAAGTAATAATAGTTTCGGCAGCCACAGCAAGGACAGATCCATCAGCAGAAAACGCAACAGCTGTCATAGGTTTTTTCCTGCATGGATCACTTTCTATATCATAATCTAATCAAAACATGGCAGGATGCCAGGATCAGCATGTTTAGTATACAAATATATGATGCACATTTAATAACACAATTCCCTCAAATGAAGTTTCAACATTACATAATACTGGTGCAATTACTTTCTGATAAAAGCTGATTCAGATCTTCTTTCTTTTTGTCATCCTCTAGTTTTTTTTTTTTAATCCTGTCATCCTCTAGTTGATTCAGTCCATCTAACTGACTGGGAGTGTGAACCTATACATGTTGTGAAGCAGCAAGGCTCACTTCTTATCTCCTTTCTCTAGTCAGCATTCAGACAGGTATTATGATCTCAATGCGTAGAGGCATAAGTGCAAACGCAAGATATTGCAGCTTATCTCCCTGAATTATCGGCTCATCATAAGTGCACCGACTATTAATCAGACACATGATATGAAACGGTTGGAACTGACAAGCTATTGCTGGAGTTTTAATTATGTTGGATGTTTGATTTTTTCCTTTAAAACCCAAGGGGAAAGCAATTACGTAAAATTTCCCAGATGGTATGGTAATAAATTACTAATATCCATCATATCAGAGAAGGCTGAGATGAATAAGTTTCTTCTAAACAAAATAAAATGAGAGATAGTAAATATCAGTTTACATGTACTATACTATAAAAATCCCAGTTCAATAAGGAGTAATGAGTATGTATCATAATGATCTTCCAGAAAGACAGTCATAAAAGCAGACAACATACTTGTATGAGCCGACAGAATGGCATCTCCAGCCTGACTTCAAAGGTGTTTGATCTTTTGAATGAATACTGTAATTGCGAACCCAAACCTGAGAAATAGGTATTTACAATAAATAAACCTTTAAATCTTTAATAGAAAAAACAAAATATAACAGAACAAACAGAAGAGGACCTGGCATTTAGAAACAACAAAATGTCAAATTGAGTACAAAACGTTTCAGGCTTGGGTGATTGACTATTACCTTGAAGTCTCCACCAGCAGAAGAGCTTACAGCCATATCACGGGTAGGATGGAATGCTAGTGCGGAAAGTTCAGTATCACTAGTGATTGAAAAACAAAAATTAGGAAACAGAAGCAGAATGTTCCATCGAGCAAATATAGCAGACTCCAACAAAATATAGTGCAGAGGGAGTTCAGTTTTCAGTTCACTGGAGGGAGGATACGGATTGTTTCCCGAAAAATTTCATCTTTATCTATTTCCCCAGTTGTTGCAGAAATAAACCCATTTAACACGACCTCAATTCATTACTTTATTTCTATTTTTCGTTTACTGATTAAAGAAAAGAGTTAAAATATACATATGACTAGCGAAGACACATTTTTTTAGATAAATTACGAAGACACATCTTTTCTGAAAAAATTCCATGTCATCCAGGTGCATCATAAGCACTTGAATACAGTGCACCATACAGACAAAGCTCATATTAGTGTTGAAAATTGTATCGGGAAGTGCTCATATATCCATGCCCCCCAAGCATAATTTTTATTTCCTTATAATCCATCAAAAGCCTTAGGTAAGCCGCTGAAATATGAGTCCCCGTCTTGTCAACAAATAGTAAACACCCAAACATGAATAATAAATACCCCTTCACGGCATACTCGACCTCTGCATCAGTTGAATCATCATCAATCTTTTTCGAAAAATATCCCTTCAACCACTCATTTGAGAGTCTATTCGATGTGAACTGTTCATCAAGTACTTCTTGGGGGTACGCCAAGACATTCCTTAACGAGCATACCAAAACTTTCAGTGTCCACACTACTCGATCCTACAGTTGCATGGCCAGATATGGGAACTCCTAGAATTTGAGACACATCGTCCAAGGTGATAGTCATTTCCCCGAAACCAAAATGGAATGTGTTGGTATCGGGGTACCACCTCTCTATGAATGCAGATACAAGTGGAATGTTATAGTGACGATAGCAAAAGTTTATTAATTTCCAAAAGCAGGTAATCTCCAACATATTACGAAATTTGACATGCTCGTCATCGATATTCCATGCACGGAACTTGACAATGTGTATAACAATTTTCAAGGTAGCACGCTCCAGAAGGTTTCATATCTGGCCATGAAACTTGTTCCTGGAAATGAAACTTTCAAGAGCGTGCTACCTTGAAAATTGTTATACACATTGTCAAGTTCTGTGCAAGTAATATCGATGACGAGCATGTCAAATTGTTATACACATGGTTCGGAACTTGACAATGTGTATAACAATTTTCAAGGTAGCATGCTCCTGAAGGTTTCATATCTGGCCATGAAATTGTTCCTGGAAATGAAACCTTCAGAAGCGTGCTACCTTGAAAATTGTTATACACATTGTCAAGTTTCGTGCATGGAATATCGATGACAAGCATGTCAAATTTAGTAATATGTTGGAGAGTACCTGCTTTTGGAAATTAATAAACTTTTGCTATCGTCACTAAAGCATCCCACTTGTATCTGTATTCATAGAGAGGTGGTACACCGATACCAACACATTCCATTTTGGTTTCGGGGAAATGACTATCACCTTGGACGATGTGTCTCAAATTCTAGGAGTTCTATATCTGGCCATGCAACTGTAGGATCGAGTAGTGTGGACGCCGAAAGTTTTGGTATGCTCGTTAAAGAATGTCTTGGCGTACTCCAAGAAGAACTTGATGAACAGTTCACATCGAATAAACTCTCAAATGAGTGGTTGAAGGAATATTTTTCGAAAAAGATTGATGATGATTCCACTAATGCAGAGGTCGAGTATGCCGTGAAGGGGTATTTATTATTCATGTTTGGGTGTTTACTATTTGTTGACAAGACGGGGACTCATATTTCAGCGGCTTACCTAAGGCTTTTGATGGATTATAAGGAAATAAAAAATTATGGTGCAGGCATAGATATATGAGCACTTCCCGATGTTTGCTCCCCCACCTAATATGGATTACAAAGAAGAACAAATGCCACGTATGGGGCGGTGGACAAACATATCAAGTACATATCCTGATCCGAAGAGCACACAAAAATGGTTCAGACAAGTCATTGACAAGCTTCATCCGTCTCAAGTAAGTGGCCATACTTGCATATTTTCTGGTATATAGCAAACTTTAACTCTTTGGATTTAATCATGTTTTTTTTTTTTGTTTAGGTGTTGTGGGATCTACTCAAATGTACGAGACTTACGTCTTTTAAACCATATATCATTCTTCCATGGTGCATTGTGCATACTGGACAAAACCGAACTCTACAACGCTAATAGGGTCTTAAGGCAATTGGGTCACAAGCAAACCATCCCGACTGCTCGGTGGCCTAAAAAAAAGGATGACTCTGACACAGGTGAGCGTATGTTTGAAGTGGGGACCTCACATATATTGAGTGACGATCTTCGTGGAGATCAAGCTGAAACGCCGTGGGACTTTGATATTGAATATCTGGATTGGTTTAAAGATGTCAGTCATCCAACCATGACACCACCAAATGAATTCTCGAATCTGCACGTGCCTTCTTATTCTTGGGTATGAAACTAATTCTAATATCTTTATACATATTTATATATGTTTACACTGATGATTAATATTAAATTTTTTATTAGACTGATACAATCTGGAAACTTGGTGATTTACTGGTACAAGATGTCGAACATAGACAAACTCGACTTGATGAGCTTCAAAAACTGATTACTACTTTTCGTTAATGATCTAGTGGCGTGATGTGGGAGTGTGCATGTTTTCCAACTTTTTGTTAAGTATGGTCTTTTGAAGTAGAATTGGGTTTGATGTAATAATAGTTTGGTCTTTGAAAACAAAAATATTCTGTCTTGGAATGTAATATAAAACTAGAAAACATTGGTACTGTAATGATACTTCTGATCCTGATTTATAGAAATGATCATTGTTGTTATTTGAGATTTTGGATCTTGGGAGTTGAGAATTTGGATCCTGGGTTTTATTTATTATTATACGTGATATTCCTCGGTAATGTGGTACTGTGTATAAAACAAAAACTGTGTATTGTGTATGAAACTGTGGTACTGTGTATAAAACAACTAAACAATGCCGTTATAATAACAAATATTCGGCAAAAAACCACCGAAAAAGTTTTTTTATTTCGTCAGTTACGTGACATTATTTATAACAGTGCAAAACTATAACCACAAATATTAAATTATTCGGTAGGATATAACCGCAATTAATTAATAATTACGGTCTGATGTTGTCGATATATATTAAAATTTTCGATAAAGTAACACCGCAATGAATTAATAATAGCGGTTCAATATTGACGAAATATAATAACTTTGGCGGTGAAATTCTACCGAAATGTATACATATATGTGTTTGTTATGTACCGATAGTACCAAAAGTACTAACTGACAATGACGAAATAGAAAACTCTTTCGTTGTTTGGATGCCGATATTGTATTAAGTTAACGGCATGGATGTGCCTTTTTCTTGAAGGTGATTACTTACGGTTTGCGGTGCTTTACGACCGATAAATTTTAATATATTCGATAGAGCAGTACCATTAACGATACACTAAATATTTACGTCTTAGCTACCGAATTAATGTAAATATAGTTATATTATTTTCGGTAAGGTGAAAACGACATATTTTTGTTAAACTATTATAATTTGTATATATTGGTTGTGTTAGATCGATGATACTAAATGTTATCGGTAATGTTTTATCGAATAGTTTTTGGTCTTACCGAAATAAAAAGACTTATTTGGTGTTTGATTGCCGAGTATATTTAATTATTACGACAGTTTTGTACCTTTTTGTTTTCTTCTCAGTTGTAATATCAACACTATCATCTCAGTCCCATATACCCAGATATATTATAAAAAAATCATATATTCTTTAACATCCAAGATCAATATTTTCAAATCACACATCACATATCATCACAGTACACTGAATAAAACACCGATTATCATCGAAATTATTACATATATTCGGTTTAAATACATTGAAAGACATAATTATCCTCGACACAATTCGTCGTCCGAATTGTAGTATGTAGA
>JABWDY010013428.1:36307-48913 GCA_013358455.1 Thalictrum thalictroides | reverse complement strand
CCACCCATTCAGTTTTGTCTTCAAACGTTGGTTAAGCAAAAACAAACAACACCTTAATCCAAATCCACAAGGCCATGAATGATATGTTCAACACTTATGGGCCCGTGCGTATACAGTTCAATCTAAAAATCTACCAAGACACATGAGCCTGGGCCCTGGGCTGTGGCTAAAATTTCTTTGTTTCTTCCTTTGAAGCAATACGATATTAAATGTATGAGTTCCAAAATTCTTATCAGTGAAAGGAGAGAAAAACATCTCTCCACAGCGCTAGGGAGGGATTTCTCTCCAAAGCATCGCTACACCACTCTATACAAATAGTTGCAGCAGTCATATGTTTGATATAAATCAAAACAAAGGTGTAATATGTTTGTCCCACCAGGCCACCACAATAAAATGCAAAAAACTAATAAACTAACATTCTTTTTTTTTTGGGGGTTCAACTATTATAATTCGTCGTTGGCATGCACAACCGACCGAGTCCCATGCTATTCCTAATCTCTGACATGGAAGAAAGTCGACCTTTTTTAGTAAGATACTATATAGGTCATGCAACCTATTCTGACGATCACCATTCCCAAATTTCTTTTGGGAAGAGTGTTAAACCACTCGGCTGCTGGTGCCAAGTCATAAGACAATTATATTAGACCTGCATAAAACCTTTGGAAGGTCATGAAACCAATAACATTAGCTAGAAAAATCGGATATGCATTATATTGTAAGATGGGGTACGGTGGTCGGTTGAGGGAAAGAGGAGGATGGTGTCAAAGGATGTATCGAATATGATTAGAAATGTCGTTAATGTCAGTTGGAGAAGCAAGCGCAGAAGAACTGAACAAGCTGCAGTTTGGAAAGTCACTAGTGTTGCACACAAGGCAATCAGCAAGGTTACTTCTGAAGAACAACTTTTAGACATTAAATTGAATATTACATGCCTGGAATGTTTTAGCTAAGATATCGTCGCATGGGATTAGTAGACCTGCAGTGCAGTTATAGTTTTGTCTAGTCATCAATTTCCAGTAATTGATGTTGATCAGGGTTTTGGTCCACCAGTGTTTGGAACCTACCATGCAACTCTGCCAAGGCTTGTTGCAGGGCAATGTTGATCTTCAGCCTAGTGCGCTGCAAGGGGAGATGGGTCGTGTTGTGTTTACTCTGGTATGACCATTGCATCAAATGCTCAGCCTGAGGAAGAACACTTTTTTTTTTTGATAAGAAGAATATTATTAAAGAGAAGGAAAGAATTACAGCCTGATCAACATGCTAGGATAGCATTGTCAGGGAAGGACCCCGAAACAAAGATACAAAAAACAACAAACTACTAAACTGATCCTGACTTGACGAGAATCCCATGGAGTAACTTGAACCAGCAGAGGAGCATGTCTTGAAAACAATAGGACCTTCTGCCAGGCCAGTTGCCCACCCAATACCATAACGTGGCCTTCACTTCCACAACCATGCGTTCCATAGAAACCATCTTTTCCTTAAAGATTCTTTCATTTCGTATTCTCCGACAACGTCCATATCACTGCATATGGTAAATGCTCCCACAACCCTTTCCCTAGATGGAGACCGATAGCCTTTGGCCAGGCTATGAGCAATTCTTCGACAGAATCAGATGTCAGGATGAGGGAGTAGCATCCTGGACGTGGCTTGAGAACCTCAAACCAAAGCTGCAACGCATGGGGGCAATGCAGAAAGGCATGAGAAATTGACTCTTCCAATAGTGAGCACGTAGAGCAGAGAGGATCCACAGCAGTTCCCCTTATGATAAGAATGTCTTTAGTGAGGATACTATTGTGCAGAACACACCAGAACATCAATTTACATTTTGTGGGAAAATTGATGGGCCAAACTAGCTGAACAGGGAAAATGCTAGGCACAAAACCAGGCCTTCTCTCCAAACTGGTCATGCTCAGGTATTAGTCTCACTTTCTTTCTTAAACATAAAAACTATAATCCTTATTGGTCGGGTTTTCATCGTGTACAAACATCAATTAAGCTATAACCTGGGGTTTTCCTCAACATCCTATTGTCAAACATTCTCCGAACATCCATTGCATCACTCCACCTTCCATCAGCTGCATATATGTTGAATAAAGAAACATAGTACCCAGCATTTTCAGGATCTATTTTGAAGATATGTTCCGCAACTTGTTCCCCCATCTTTACATATCCATGATACTTGCAGGCACTTAAAAGAGCTCCCCAGACATTTAATTCTGCTTGAGGTTGAATTCCTTCAATAAATTTGTAGGCTTCAGCAAGTCTCCCAGCTCGACCAAGTAAATCAACAAGGCAAACATGATGCTCAGTAGTTGGTTCCACCCCAAATACTGTGGACATGAGGTTATAATACAGGCAGCCTTCTTCAACAAGCCCAGAATGACTGCAAGCAGATAACAAACTGATGAAAGTGCTTTTTGTTGGTCTAGCCCCCGACTCGCACAGCTCAGTGAATAATTTGATTGCTTCCCTACCATGACCATGGAAACCATATGCAGAGAGCATACAGTTCCACGATGCAATGGACTTCTCACGCAAATCTTTGAATATCTGAATGGCAACATCCAATCTACCACATTTACTGTAAAAATCAACAAAAGTTGTTAATATAAACAGATTCCCTTCGAATCCATACCGCAGCACATAACTATGGATTTGTTTCCCATGCCTTAAAGATCCAATTTGAGTAGAGGCAGAGATAATGCTTACAATGGTGAACTCATTGGGTACATATGCAAGATTGTGAAATAGTTCTAGTGCTCTTCGACCATTCTTGTTCTGGGCAAAACCAGATATCATGCAATTCCATGAACATAAATTACGATAGGGACTGGTACTAAACACCGATTTTGCCTCGTCAACATCTCCAATTCTACTATACATTGTTATCAATGAGTTCCTCACACGAACATCTGATCCCATTGGGGTTTTGAGTGCCAAACCATGCAAAATCCTTCCATGAGATATCAATTGCAGATCCCCACAGGCTGATAAGATGCTAACAAGGGTAATACTGTCAGCTTTAATGTGGGGTCTTGAACGCATCTGGTTGAATGCTTCTAAAGCTTCATAAAAGAAACCATTCTGTGCACATCCTACTATGACAGTGTTCCATGAAACAACATCAGCAACTGTTGAAATACTATGCAATAATGTCAAAGAAGCTATCAAGTCTCCACAGTTGATGTACATGGACATTAAGGCATTAATGGCAAGAAAGTTGGTTAAGAATCCCAGCTTAATCTGCAAACTGTGAATTGATTTTCCAAACTGAAACTCCTTAGGTGAATCACAAGAAGAGAGAATAGCCAACAGGGTCAACGCGTTGCATGGAGGACCCGAACAAAGAAACTCCTGGAATAAAGTTTGAGCTTCAATTGTGCAGTCATTCTGAGCATAGCCAGCAATCATTGTATTCCATGTGACAATATCTCTTCCAGGTGTGGCCGTGAACAAGAGCTCAGCAGGCTTGTGATTGTTGCATTTACAGTACATATCCATAATACTGTTTTTTAAAGACAAATCAAGCCTCATTCCTCTTCGAATAATGAAGCCATGAACACTTTTTCCTTCATATAACAACTTAAACTCTGCACAAAGTGGAATAACAGATACAAAAGTCACTGAATCAGGATGAACAGATGGTGTTAGTTGCATTTCATACAAGAGACTAAATGCTTTCAATATCGCAGATTGTATGGCAAGCCCATGAATCATTGAATTCCATGAAACAACATCATCCTTATGAATCAGTCCTCTAAACACACATTCTGCATCCACGATTTCTCCACATTGTGAATATAAAGAAATGAGGGTATTCCCGACCGAGATGTGGGTAGTATCCCCATATCCCAACTTGATAGCAAGTCCATGAATGGTCTGTCCACAATGTATCTCACCCAAACTAGAACAAGCGGAAATAGTACACGAGATACTCAAATTATCAGCTTGAACACCACCACAAGATAAAGTCATGTCCTTAAAGTAACTCAAGCACTTTTCTGCATAACCATTATAAACACAACCACTCATCATTGAATTCCACGATGAAGAGTCTCTAAATTCCATGCCTTCAAACATACACTCAGCAGAACTCAACTCACCACACTTTGCATACATATCAATAAAAGCATTACATAGAAAACAATCAGAATCCATCCCATCTTTCAAACTCAAACCATGAACTATTCGACCTTGTTTCAATTCATTCATTTTCGATAAAGCCGATACTACAATTAACAGAGTTGTCGAATCAATCCCACTTCTTTCATACCACCTCATTTCCCAAAACAACTCCAACGCAACTTGGTGATATTTATTACAAACACAAGCATTAATCATTGCATTCCAAGATATTACATCTCTTGTAGGCATTTCTTCGAACAGTTTCCAAGACGAACCAAAATCCTGAGCTTTTGCATAATGAACAAGTAAAGAGGTGCTGGTATGAAGGTTTGTTAATGCTCCTAACTTGAAAGCTAAACCATGAAGAGTTACAATAGATATTAAATCATGTGGTGCTATGGTTCTGAGGAGATTGAGAGTATAAACCAAAGATGGGTGTTTTTGTATTTGAGGGTTTTGGTTGAATGGGTTGAAATTGTAAGAGAAGTTGGGTTGAGTAGAGTGAGAGTTAGGCGTTGGGGTGAGCAGAGATGTTTGGTTGGAGAAACATAAGACATGTTTGTGTATAAGGGGGAGGAAGTGATAGTGAAGTGGGAGTTTTGTTTTGATGAGATTCAAGCTCAACAAGTTGGGCATCTACTGGCACATTTGATATTTGCTTTCTTTGGTCCTTTGGCTATTCGAAATTTGGATTTTATGGGGATATCGGATTCCTGAAAAAGATAATATATCCGCAATTTCGACTCTAAGAAAAAAAATACACACTCAAATATTCGCAAATATTTTCATCTATGCAACAGACTGAGACCACTCTATCATGCCCAAGCAAGCCAAGGGCACATTTTAGTGTCTTGGCTGAGATTGGTCGATATGCTGGAAATTTGAAAATCTCGACACTTGAAATCTGTTACCATAGGTCAGAACATTGACTAATATTGGTTTGAACAAATTTCTTCGTTACAGTAACATAGTCCTGACACTGTACAATGTAATCAATAGAATCAAAGTTATGAGCACTTTGAAAAAGGATTATGAACAAAGTGGGAAAAAAGCATCAATAATTTTACACTAGCAAATGGGGCTTAAACCTAGGCTTGATACAAGAAAGAAGCCTTTCGACGATCTGGCTCATGGTTGGTCTTCTATCATAATTCTCAATTAGAGCCGCATTCGCAATATCAGTAATGATAATAAATTGATCAAAATTAGCCTCACCATTAAGTTTTGGATCCAACATTTGAACCATAACATCAATATCGTCATTATTTCGCCATTCTGCAGTCCACTCTGCAAGTGTTAAAGAACCTTGTATTGATTTAAGTCCTGTTATTAACTCCAGCAAAAGAACCCCAAAGCTATAAACATCACTCTTGGATGTCACATGACCTGTTCTCAAGTAGTTAATATCAGTGTATCCAAATGAACCTTTTACTACACTTGGTGTTTTGATGTTGGGATCATATCCTAACTTGCAAAGCCCAAAGTCAGCAAGTTTAGCATGGTTGCTGTCAACCAACAGAACATTTGAGGACTTGATATCTCTGTGTATAATGGGTGGATCAGCTTCTGAATGTAGATAGTTTAGAGCATTAGCTATGTCCAAAGCTATGGTCATACGACTCGACCATGAGAGTATGCCAGAGGATTGACCTTGGTGGGTATGCATTCGATCGAATAAGCTCTTGTTTGGGACATACTCCAATAGAAGCAGTTGTTCTTCTGCAAGAAAATTGAAGCACAATCATTTGTAAAGTTTAGCAGTTTCATGAATAGTAATGTGGCATTTGCTGAGCTCAAATAATGTTGTAGAAATTTTACATTAAACCCACCTAGAAATCCTTGCCATAGTGGTGTGAAGTAGTATTTATTCTACAAGCAATATTAGACCTACATCTTTCTCGTACGTGGTTTAGGGTTCAAGTTATCGAGGAGAATGACCTATGATCACCTTCGAATGAAAATAAAATCTATAATATTAAAACTATGGTGTATAACTTTATTTGTTATGTTATAGCTAGTACTTCGCGACGGTTGTGTTTAGGGGAGACCTATTAATTTCATGGTGACAGTTGACAGGCCATCCTAAAATTATTACCTGAGTCTATGTCTAGTACTTAATAATATGAATGACGATTTGGCATAGTTTGCAGTACAGTAGTACCTTGTTGGACATTAGAGACTTAGAGAGTAGTGTATATATATTATCTGTATATTAGCATAGTTACATCAAACTTGTTGCAGTTACCTCTTTCCAAGCAGAACCCCAACAAGCCAACCAAGTTTGGATGGGAAATTCTCAACAAAACTGAAACTTCATCAAGAAACATTTTCTTGCTTCCACCCCTTTCTTTCATCACACGCTTAACAGCTCCATATCTTCCATCACTGAACTCAGCTAGATATACAAAAGAAGTTGCACCTACACCTATTCGAATACTAAAATCTCGAGTTGCACATTTCAACTCTTCCAAAGCGTAAGTCCTTATAATACCATAACAACCACTATAATCCTCTTCACCTGTGTGTTTCCATTGCTTCTTCTTTTGTTTGTCTTTAGAACTACTGTCACCCCACAACACCAACTTCTTCAAAAGAATGGTCACAAGAATCACAAGCAATATTGCCGCTATGATCCATAGTTGTTTCTTGTTTGTGGTAGAAAATCCTAAGAACCACATAGTTGTGTACTATGTTGTGTTGTCTCATACATTTTTAAGAAAAAAATGGAAGAAATGATTTGAAGGAGTTTAGGAATATTTTGTTATCCTTAGAATTGATAATTATGCGATGGAGTTTACAATAAGTAACAAACGAAGTGAAGGTGATGTAGAGGACTCTTATGATCCATGGATTTGGATGTTAGTGTATGAAGATTCTTAAAAAATGATTGGGAAAATATGCATTACATACAGAATAAACACATCTTTATTTGGAATTTGTGGCATTCATATAGTGCTTAATTTATCTTCTGAGGCCGGGTTTAATTAATCTTCTATGATAATGCAGTTTTTGTCTTTCAGTGACTATAATAGCTTCTCCTCCCTTGGGGACTTCAGAAATATCCATAAGAGGTTTTTAATGTCCCCTTGTTCTGCACCAGCTGATTCTCTCTATCACTGGCTTATGTTTGAATATCCAATATATAAGACACAATACTAATGGGAAATGAGGGCCACATTGCAAATAGAAACTCGACAAAATTTATTTGTATATACAATACATAATCATATGATATCTCTGTATGTCACAATATATTAGTGTCGAGAAAAGAGTTGGCTGGTCTCATTTTGTGAGTTTGGAGAGAAGGTACAAGCAACCAGATGAGATTAGAATTGAAGCTGAGAAGCAAAGCAAGTCCATTGTAGAGGTAATTTCAACTCTCCTAGTCTTCTCTAATAAACCAACAAGAAGAACCATCACTATGACATGTCCAAGCTTAGTCTTGAGTTCATTCAGGGATTTTATTTCAAGCCACCTTGGTCTTTCCTACAATCAAAGGGTACTTGGAATGTGAATTCAATAAAAACAGGATTCGGCCTGCAGATATTATCATATATAACCAAGCAGGCCAATAAAGTAGAATTTTAACGATAAGGTTAAGTAGCTAACCTTAAGAGTGAATAAGCCAAAGAGATTTGATCTATTTTCGGGAGTTGTTGCGATTTCAAGATTGCTGACAAAGAGCTCATACAGACCCATTCCAAACACCAACATCACTGTCCCAAGTAAATAAATATCTGCAGTTTATACAATCTGACGATTATACAGGGCTATGATCGCAATTTTAACTAAGAAAACATCCCACGAATTCTATTCTATATCTGTATATCATTGCCATTTACTGAAAATGAACCACTTGATGTTAAAAAACAAAAGCAACTCTATATCCATTTGGCATGGACAATTGTACATATGAGCTGACTGTTGGATTAATGAAAAATGAGTTAGGGTAGCAGGAATGTGTAAATGTAATACATACCAATGGCTTCAACCAGAGTCAGTACTGTCGCCTTTCCACGGGTCACAAAGTACTCCACGAAGGACGTAGCCACATAAGTGCAACCCTGGTCATGAACATATGTGAAAGTTTAATGATCTAAGCTATTTAGGAAAATTCAGTTTTACTAGATAAAGCTTCCATTTGAAACACCTCTTCTAGTGATGAGCATTCAGTAATTATATATAGTCAGTTTTCGATCTTTTATTATAGAAGTTCTTTATTATACTAACACCGGAAACGATCTTAATTTACATCCTGACATTAGACCATTTTTAGCTGCAATTTTGGCTTAGCACAACTAAATGCAGGACTTCTATTTTAAAGTTGTACCTTGACGAAACACAATATTGATCCCACCAAAGATCCCAACACAGCGAAAAAGGTCAAGAATCGGCATCCATAAATTACCTGATCAACAACGCACGTTAAACCATTTAAGTTATCACTATAAAAAAAAATCACAGAAACATAGTCCTCACCTTTTCAATATCCTCTTCCCAGGCTCCCCACTTCCATCCATGTGTCTCTTGATGAAACAAGTCGGGTTCAACATCTGAAGCAGTTATTGGGACAGTAGAGTTAGTGGGCATGGAACCATAGGTCTTGCATACTGAAAACCTGACTGCCAGTCTCCAAAATTTACAAACTCTGTTACCAGACAGGGTACTGCTACATGGCCATTCTCTGATAACAAGGGATGCACTTGGCTTTGCAACTAATATCTGTGGAGGTCTCATAGTAGTACTACCTGCATGAAAGCTTAATACACAACCAGGGAATTATCATAAGCAACAAAAAGCAGTGAAGCTTAAGAAAGAGTTGTTTGTTGAAGCAGGAAGACTTGGCTTGGTATGCTATCAACATTGGAGAAGAAAATGTTTAAGTGAATGGCAACCACACATGTTTGACCCACGTACCATCACTGTCATCTGAAGAGGTTGAGTTTTCAACTGTACACGTTTTAACATTTAGATGGCTGAGTTGAAACAATATGCTGAGTTTACAATGGACAAATCGTTCCTTCATGATCATTGCATTGTGACATGTCACACTGGATATGGTTAGCTGAACGACTAAAGTGAAGGGTGGTATATGAAACAAGTGGAATGCAATTGCATAGAAAAATCCCAAACATTTTTATTACTGACAAGTGCGAAAGAACATAATAAGAACTCTGAAGGTAAACGTGCTCGAACCAAGAAAATTAAACAATATAGTAACTCAAGCTTGAAATCTAGTTTATGTACAAAAACAGTAAAATATTTATATATGTAAAACATTGCAGGAAAGAAAATGGTTTTAGAAGTCAAGAAATCTGTCAGAGTTGGGACGAGTTGACCCTTTTGGGGTCAGATGTGGCTTGGGTCAGGAACTCAGTCTGAGGGGGCAAAAGAAGTCCAAAAACCCACTTCAATTGTTCTTCTTCGGGGATTCCTAAATTCTCCGCATAACAACGTACGAACATAAGCTGCTTAACTCAAACAGTGAAATCCAATTTAGGTTTTCACAAATCTTCAAACATACGAGAAATCGAGAATACGAGATTCTAAAGGTTTTTCTAACTTGAAACTCTCAACAATTCTAAGGTTTGAATTTCTCTCAAATTTTCCAAATTTAGACATATTTAATTTTCCAATCATTTTCTCTTCTTTACTTTTCTAATAACAATTTAGGGTTTTTAGTGGTTCAATCTTCTTTCAGGGTTTTGAAAAAAACAATTCAATGTTGTTACTTTACTAGGGTTTGTTTGGTTTCACTATATTAGCATGGAAAATAACACCTATGGTAATGGAATTCCAATTGTTTCTCAAAAACAAGCATTTCCTTCATACATAGAAGCCCCAGTTATAAACCCAAGAGTGAGAGTTTTATGTGATATAGTTTCTAAAGTTCCTGTTGATGAAGTGGATACTGCGCTTGCGCGTAGTGGTGTTTCTCCATTACCTGAGTATGCTGAAGAAGTGTTGAAACTATCTTATGGATACCCTGCTGCAGCTGTGAAGTTTTTTAGGTGGGCGGGGACGTTAAGTAAACATACTCAGTATTCATGGAATCTTATGATTGATTTGCTTGGTAAGAATGGGCGTTTCGAGACAATGTGGGATGCAATTCGGTCTATGAAGCAAGAAGGGATGTTGTCAATGGCAACATTCGCGTCTGTGTTTGGAAGTTATTGTATGGCTGGAAAATTTAATGAAGCTGTTATGACATTTGATGTTATGGACCGGTATGGACTTCAACAGGATGTTATTGCGGTTAATTCGCTGCTTAGTGCTATTTGCCGTGAGGAACACAAGACTTCAAAGGCGCTTGAGTTTTTCGAGCGAATTAAGGTGAAGATTTCACCTGATGCTGACACTTTTGCGATTCTTTTGGAAGGTTGGGAGAAGGAAGGCAATGCTGCGAAGGCGAAGAACACCTTTGGGGAGATGGTGATTCGCGTTGGATGGAGCCCGCAAAACATGTCTGCTTATGACGCATTTTTGTCAACTCTGGTGCGTGGATCACAAGCAGATGAAGCCATTAAGTTTCTTCTTGTTATGAAAGGAAAGAACTGCCTCCCAGGTATGAAATTCTTTTCCAATGCTCTTGACATTCTTGTTAAACAAAATGATTCAACTCAGGCTGTGCCTTTATGGGAAATCATGGTTGGTAGCGGCTTGGTACCCAACTTGATAATGTACAATGCAATGATTGGCCTCCTCTGTCACAACAATGACTTCGACAATGCTTTGCGTTTACTTGACGAAATGGTCTTCCACGGTGCTTTCCCTGATTCCCTTACTTATAACTTGATTTTCCAATGTCTGATAAAAAACAAGAAAATTCGGCAAGCAACTAGCTTCTTCAGGGAAATGGTGAAGAATGAACAGCCTCCAACACATTTGAACTGTGCAGCAGCGATCAAATTGTTCTTTAATGCCGACGATCCTGAATTGGCAATCGAGGTGTGGACCTCCATGATGGAGAACCTTGTTTCACCTGTTCATGAGAGCTCAAATGAATTGCTCATTGGGCTATGTGGTTTAAATAGGTTGTCAGTTTTGAGGAGGTTTGTGGAAGATATGCTTGATCAAAGAATAGATATCTATGAATCCACAATGAAGAAGTTGAAACATGCTTTCTACAAGAAAGGGAGGAGTGGCGAGGATATTTACAACCAAATATCGAGGAGGTGGAAGGCACATTAGACTCAAGTGTTCCATAATTTTTTGTCTTATTGATTTGTTTAGTTTTGATAATGTTTTGGCAATGCCTACATACATAGGATACTCAATGATGGAAAGGTAGTGCAATACAGTTGGGAACGTTAAAGAATTATCCTAATTTATGTTTGGTTATGATCAACTCAATGTTCTTTATCATTCCTTGTTAAGGTTTGCTTCCGTTGATGCAGGGTGCAGTGCTTGTTCATTCTCTCTGGTTTTCTTTCTTTCATTTGAATCATAATGTTCTATCTGTAAAGTTCTACTTTTGAGCCTTGTACCTTTTGATACTCAAACATTGTGTGTCCTACTAGCTAAATACTTTACATCAACCTTTCGATGTTTCCGAGTTTAGAACTCATTTCCTTGGAGTAGGTAATGTCAAAGTGTTTCTATTCATCTTTCTTTCTCCAACTCATATACATCACGGTCTTGTTCCTCATGTTTCCGATTTAAAGGAAAACTTTTGGTGTAGCTGTTGTTGCAGTGAGGTTTTGGGTTGTAATTCTTGAATCAAGGAATATTGTGCAATATGGTTACCAACCGGCAGAGATGTTACCTAATTGGAGATTTTCTTGTAGTCGCAGCCTGTACTATGTCAAGTCTCCTGCAATCAAGCATCACGCCAAAGCCTTGGTGTTCTGTCCTTGTTGTAGTGGAGGTACCCCTTCTTATGCCTAAGCTTGTAATACTATGCCATAGTTGTATGATCTGCACCAGTGCGTGCTACAGGTGGCCATTTTGTGATTGTGGTTGTTGGGGATTCGGTTGGAAGCGCCGAAGTGCCCATGGTTGAAGTTTGTTGACGCTAAATTGAAGCTTGAAAGTAGTAGTTTCTCTGATGTTTAAAGATTCTCGTAAGATAGTTTTCAGCAGAGTAGAGTGTTGGTACTGCTATGTTCAGTTTCTTTACTGTTTTTCAAGCTGTAAATACTAAGCAAGTAAGCATTGTATTCCAGCTTGACGCAGTCAAGAAGGGTAGAGTCATTTATGCCTTAAGAGTACACGTAGCTATAGACTAGTTGCAGACTGCTAAGTCTTGCCGCTCTGCAAGTTATTCTCTTTAAATATAAAGAGGAGTTATATAAGGATAATTTTAGGGAATACTAAACTGTGTTCGTCTTCTAGGAGATGCTATCTTTGCTGTATGACAGCTGAAATAGTGATCCTAAAGTGATAATTACCAATGGAGATACTCTTTAATGGGGAATGTGTCACGCCTTAGCTCATTAGCAGCAGACCACGAAGTGACCGCATTCTCTATCATTCGTT
>JABWDY010013292.1:1539-12803 GCA_013358455.1 Thalictrum thalictroides | reverse complement strand
ATGAGTATCATCATCTTCCCGGTTTAGCACAAACTTCATTCGTTTCTCAAATCCATCAAGTTTTTTATCAAATCCACTAGATTTTGCATTAAGTGTCGATCAACATTTCTCTAAGTCACGTACAACTCAAATCCATCATACAGATGCATCTTTCATGCTTGATAGGTAACACATATTGGATCTCAGTTTAGGGTCATCTAGGACACACAACCAAAGCATGCAACACGATATAACATATCATGAAAAACATACATGCATGGCAAGGCATAAGCATGAACACAAGATATAACATGAGACGAACAACATGTGATTATGCAAACATAACAACAAGATAACAAGGAAGGCTCTCAAGAAAGCATTGATCACATAAGTTCACAAACACAAGAAGTGTGCCCATCACATAGGAATTAACATGATCTCTAATCATGCCTCGACTACGCCAACCACAAAGATACACGTGGTTTTCACTCGTATCGATGACATGCCGACCACTTCCATTGATGTTCACTCACACTTATCATGTCTTTGAAATTATGGATCAAGGCATTTACAGAAACAAAATAAGATATACCAAACTTAAAACCAAGATCATGACAGGAATGCGATAGTGACACGAGTAACCTTTTCATGTCATGATGAGACCAAGCATAAGAAAGGATCACTTTCAGCACATAAGCTTCCTATTACCTGAAACACTTAAGATAAAACGTGAATCCCTGACAACACATATATAAGAAATACAACTAAGTAAAACTTATATATATTGGCATCGCAATACTTGTCTCAAACAAGTAACTTCCTACGTACCCCAAACAAGGATATATATAAAACGGGGTATAGGAGATCAGACGCCTCATTGTTCGGTTAGAGGGTCCACTTGGCACACAAGTACTAATGGACCCATTTAACCAAGATCTCTTGAACTAGAGAGGGGACGGAGCATATAGATGCTCTCTCATGTAAGACTTAGGAGCAAACTTAACATATCTAGTCATGGCAATATTAAAACTCTTATTAATTAAATCACATAGAAAGTCATCAGTGATACCTGAGACATCCAAGCTAGATGGATGCCATCGTCTCCTGGAAGAGAAAGAATGATCCTTGAATGGCTGATTTTCTGAGATAGAATCTTTAAGTCTCAGCTTTTCTTTCAAGCGATCTTTAAGCCTTGCTAGTTCACCAGTGAGCGCATCAGTCATAAGATATGCTTTTTCTCGATCATCTTGGACTCTAGTAAGTTCTTCCTGAAGATCCTTATGTTTGACCTTTAGATGACTTAGTTGTTTGGTCAAGTCAAGGCATTCACTGTATACATCTTCATTTGCTTTCTCAAGATAGTAGTCACTCTCCACTTCACTTGATTCAGCAAAGTAGCACTTTATGAAGGTTCAGAACACACTTCCTTGCCTTTGGATGAAATTCTAGCCTGAGTACTAGGCATGCTGAGGTGTCTCTGTCATCAGTACTGAGTGGAGAGTCAGGACACTTAGGATGTTCAACAAGAGTGTTAGTTGAGTGAGATGTGATGCTCAACTTCTTTGGTCGCCATATTCTAATGATTTTTCCTGCAGAAGATTTGTTGAGTAGAAGTTCAAGCTTTTTCTTCTTGACCTCAAGAGAGGCCATAGTTACTCTTCTTGTTAGCTTGTCTCTTCCTGCAAAATCTCTTAATAGTAACAACTGTTGACTTTATGCTGAAGAGTCATGTCTTGTCCTGCTGCAGAAGTCTGTGTCTCTTTAGAAGCCATGTATCCTGATCCAGACTTATCATGTATACTCCTCGAAACCTTCAAGAGATGATCTAGACTCAATGTCTCTGTAACAACCCGAATTTTTGACTTAATTAAAAATGGCATTTTTGGAGATAGTGGATAAAGAAAATTGATTTATTATGATTTAATAATGTTGTATGGGCAATTGTGTAATTTGAGAAAGAAAAAAATAGGGCTTTAATTTTTGCTAAGGTGATTGGGCTATAGTTTTGGGCCTTGTTAAAATATTAAAAAGAGTTGTTGTGTAAATGGGATAAGTTTGGTGTTAAGGCCCAAGTTAATTAGTCAAGTAGGGTTTTGGTGTTGGGCTTTTATACAAAGGAGTTATATGTTGTTTAGTTTTAAAAAAAAAATAATAGAGAGAGAAAGTGGGCGGCGCAGCAGCAGCAGTGGAGAGAGGGAGAGAGAGACGAAGAGGTTGGTGTTAGTTAAAGGTGAGTGGATCACACTTTGGTTTATTTATTATGTATGCATGATGGAATGATACTATGATAGGTTACATATATAGGATGATGATGATGGAACGAATCAGATTTTATGCTTTATGTTTTGTTTTGTTTTTATTAATTAATGTTAAATAATGGTGTGGAGAGAATTTTCTTTGGAAATGATGAGGTGGAACTTTTGATAAGCAAATAAAGTTGTAAGAAAACGTTGACTTTGAAAAAGGTGGGGGATGATTGGTGTAGCTTTTTATTTTAAATATGATGACCTTTTATTATCCATGGTTACCATGCTGGTTGGTATTTTCTTTTTGTTATTACGTCACTTTCAGTAGCACGCACCTTAAATGTGTGATTAAATATATGTATAGTCTTGGCTGTTGTTTGACCATCTTTGACTACGGTTTGACCATGCCTTGACTGTTAACTTTGACTACTTTGACCACATGTTTTGACTGCCTCGATTGCCTGCTTTGACCACCTGTTTTGACTGCCTCGATTGCCTGCTTTGACCACCTATTTTAACTGTCTTGACTGCCTGCTTTGACTGCCTTTACTATTATTGACTGTATAATTAGAGTTTTGACTGTAGTTTGACCGAATAAATATCACATTGTTTTAATTGATTTTATTGCGTAGATAAATGTTTATTTTTGCGAGGTAGAATGCCACATGCTTAAGATATTATATTTAATGGATCAACATATTATTTATTCGATTTTTGTGCTATTCGCCTATTTGTTTATTGTTTATCGTTTGAATAATTAACGAGATGAGTTAGAAGAATGGATTAGAAATCCCTAGATTTGCCACATATCTCCAATTTGGAATTTGGAGTTAAGTTTAGAGATTGAATATCTATGTGTTGGAAATTGCTCTTGGGTACTGTGTGGGCCCAATGACTGTTATATTATGGGTACTGTGTGAGCCCGATGGGTACTGTGTGAGCCCAATTGAATTCGGTTTATTCTGGGTACTGTGTGAGCCTGATGAGTACTGTGTGAACCCGAACGATTTGGTTTAATCTTGGGTACTGTGTGAGCCCAAACGACTTACAATAAATGTGGCTAGGGTACAAGAGTAACGGTTGAGACTAACAAAAAAGTTAGAGCTGTTTTGTCTTCATGCGTGTTTGAATTAGCTTGTCTTAATTCATGTGAATATTAAATCATTATTTATTTCTAAGTACAATGCAGGATGGTGGGTCTCATTAACTCTCTTGCAGGTTGACTCACCATAGCTAAATAAAGGAGCCAGTAAGTTAGTTATTATATTAAATGCTGTAGAAAAACATGTTAGTAGAATTGCCTTTTTAGTTTTAGTAGTTGGTTTTTGTGAGCTCTCCTTTTATGAGAGACACTCACACCAACAAATTCAATTTGCTGACCCTCGTTGTTTCTTTTGCAACTTGGGGTACGTTCGGGCCTCGTTGTTTCTTTTGCAACTTGGGGTACGTTCGGGCGAACGTAGAGGTGGAGCAACGTGATAGAGATCAGGAGCGTTGATTTGGAGCTGTAGCTATCAAAGTTTTGGATCACCACTTTATTTTCAGTATGAACTTATTTTGGACTTAGTATCTGTTCTAGCTTATTATTGAGAATTGATGTAACTTAATATTGGAGTTTTTAGTTTTTGGATTATATCGTTTGGAGACAATAAAGGTTTTGGAGTTTAATTATGATCTTGTAACTTATAGCTTTGAATGTTTTCGCCTGTCTGGGTTCCTAGTGGGACCGACACGCTCACACCCTGGCTTTTGGTTTGCGAATTTTTGCTATTTAGTTGGCGAATGTTCATTTAACAAATATCGGGGTGTGACACCAATACTTGCCAATACACTAGTTTTAAAATTAGTTTAGTTGTTAGAATCATAAAGGGATTATATTTAAGCAGTGCCGGTAGTACTAACAAGTTCTGCAGCTGGGTTTACTAGCACTACTGATTTGACGGGAATAACCAAAAATCCGGCAAATCACCTTCCATCCTCATGGTTTCAAATTGACTCACAAGCATCTGTAGCTTTGAGTTTTTAACTTGGGATGTGCATCCATGACATAACTCTAGAACATCTCAAACTTTATTTGCGGTCTCACAAGTCGTAATAGACTTGAACTCTTCATGAGATATGCTACAGTGTATTGCATTAAGGGCGCGGGCATTTGTATATTCTAAGTCCCTTTCTTATTGTGTCCACATGTGAGAAAGTGTAAGGGAGGTCGATGTAATACCATTTACCATCGCGGTTATGGTTGGGTCCCTGATTTTATGGTAATTCTGTTTCTAATCACCTTCAAATCCAGCAGTGGTTGGTAAAAGTTGCAGAAACAGGTTTGTCGTACCGTGCTGGTCAAATAATTTCCCTTAATGATTCAAACAACTAAACTAATCCTAAAACTAGTCTAGAGGCAAGTATCAGGGTATCGAATCCACTCACCCAAGAATTGGGTACTTAACTACAAACAGAAAACAACGATGAAAGATGATGTCGTTTATGAAGGGATTGATGAATTGTAAGAGTTTGATTGATTGAGAGTAATTATGACTAAAATAATATAAATGCAAGTAAAGTAAAGCAAGCAATATAAAATAAAGATTGTGAATATGGAAAGAAAAGTGGGGTATTACTTCCCTTCATAGGTAAATATCGAAATTTACTACTCATGCTTGTTTCCCATGCATCCAATTATCCCTCATAGACAAAACAATAATTGGTAGTGAGTTCCCTTGTTCTCGACCCAGGAACTCGAGCTCAAGAAGTATTCAAGACCTAGTACCTCTCATCTCGATGTCGTCATGCAAGTAGTGAATTACAACTCTTTATACAATTTGTTAACGGACGCCAAAATATGTTAACGGACGTATGAGGCTCGAAAGTCTCTACACATGCAAAACGATATCTCTTTCATTTATTATGAAGAACAAAGAGCAAAAACTATTCAACGTGACCAATCTTAAAATAATTACCTTTCTAGCATGGAAAACATATAACACTTGTAGTAAATTCTTCTACTTAGTCCACTTGTAAAGCCCCATGAATCGATTAGCTCATAATGATTGTGGGGATGATGGTTGTGATTGTAAATATAAAAGTCATAATTAAAAGACAAGAATTTAAAGACAGAATATTAAATAGCATGAAAAGTAAAGATACGATTGAAAAGTAAAGAACTTGAACTTGAAAACTAAATAGACTTGTAATATATTCAATTAAACTTCTTCTTCAACATAAAATAATGTAAAACCTAATATGGTACTTCAATTTAAGATCAAAGCACAATGAATTTCGTGGCTCTTCTCTCCTTATATAGGGAAGAGTCCTTCTAACCCTAAACTACTTGAAACTTGCTAAAGAAGAGTTGGCAATTTGTTAAATAATTTGTAGGAAACTTCTTGAGCTGAAATTTTATGGACCCATTAGTTAAACCATGTTAAACACTCAGTAAAAATATTTGGTCTAAATTCCTTCTAGAAACATGACGTTCAAGAAGCTCAAATAACCCAAAAACATCTAGTAGAAATTGGGTCTGACAGGTTTTGACGAGCCTTTTTGACCTGATTCCATCTCTCTTTTCTGCAATATTTCTTCATAGTCTTGAATCAGGAAGTGAGAGCTTTTCAATGCCTATATTAGCTTCAAAATCCGAGCTCTCTAATCCCTTCGTTTAACTGCGTCAAGTTGGCTACTTGAAACTGTTTTTCTGCCGCTTTTTGCTTCCATTAAGTTTTTTCGGGCGAAACATATCTACAATCACGTAATTCTAACAACACCAGGCATATCATATCACTTTATATCATAACTTAGGACAAATATACGTGAGATAGAGGGATATATTTATACTTTTGAGCGCTTATCAAACACCCCCAAACAATACCTTACTTGTCCTCGTGCAAGAAGGTGAAACAAAAAGCATATGGGTAAGAAAGAAATTCATTTTTAAAAAAAGATATTTACCTTTTCGTAGGCATTGAACGATTGTATTTACCATATGCAACAAGGCCTTAAACCTTTAGGTTCCCATAATAGGACGAGTTGTAGCCTCGTGAGGGTTTTCCAAGGAAGATACCCACAAACTGCAAAGGAAGAGATGGTGATGAATAAATTCAAAGAGTAAACCTTCTTTCAACGTAATAAGTTCATGCTTACATAATTCATTAACATAATTAATACTAACATATATGACTATGCTTTTTTTTCTCAAGATAGAGATAATTCACTAATTACATCGACATAACTTATATAAGTGAAATAATGTCTTGTAACATAAGTCTCATATCAATAGACATCTCTACTAAGTTACCTTCAAAATAGTGTTTCGATGCAATCCTCACCAGGCATACACTCAAAATAAAAATACCACTCCGAAGAATGTGTGTATATATATATGCACCACATATGTGATGAATGGAAAGAAAAGAGGACGTCTCACACATTGCATAAAACATTAAGAAAAGAACGGACATTGTATGAGTTAGTCTCTTATGATTGGAATGTTGATTACATATAAGGATGTCGGGTATTTCACTTTAGCATTTTCTCATTTATTCGCCACTTTTCACCACATATAACCTTAAATCAATTAAACATAAATAGGTTTTAACTTTGCTTAGGTATTGGCAAGTGAAAAGGGATAAAAGGATTTTTTTATGAAATACCGAAAATATCAAAGGTCTTCAAATCTTAACAACTCTTTGAGAATTTTTGTTGAATTTCCTTCTTAGCTCTTTTCTTCATTTTGATTTCTAACTTGGGGAACTTCTTTACTTTTTCTCTCTTCTCTTGAATTTTTCTTTTCTTTTTCCTTTTGTATTTTTCTTCTTCAAGAGGAGAGACTAGTATATAAAAACTATATCTTCAAACTTTTTGATATGTATAATAAACTTCCTTTCTAGCTTGGACACACTTTGTTCTCTTTTCCTTGTAAAACTTATCATCCTTTACATTTTCGGCAAAATAGGTAATGGAAATAATAATTTGGGTTTATACTCCGGATTAGAGGTAGGTAAGGATGTTTGGCTAATAACAAAAAAAAAGGCTTATATAAAGGCTCAAAGGGGCTCCTAGTTGGATAAATAAAATATAGGTAGGCTAAAAAAGACTATTTTGGTTTTCTAGTGTTTAAAATCATTTTCAAGGTAAATATATGGTGAAGTGGTCTTGAAATAAACTACAAAACCTAAGTTTATATTACACCCACTTGATTACATCATTGTAATCAACTAGAAAAACAAAACGAAGAGACTAAGAACGAACTCAAATTGGCAAGAATTGGGTCCCTCGGGCCAGGATGTATGTAAATACACTCCAAAGAAAGAAATGCTCAAATCTCGCTTGGGTTAAAAATAATCTCCACACTATTTTTAGGGTTTCCTAGAAGATCAATCAATCTCAACTTGACTTATGCTAAATGACACTATATGCACAAAAATAAGCTAGTCAATGTTTTCATGAGCGAAATCTATGTTAAGTAATAAAACATGTGCTTGACATATTAATGATCATACAAGAATTTTAAATATAAGCAATTCCTAATCATGACAATTAAAGATCTATTCTTATCATTGAAAATCACCAAATCTACCTTTTAAAACAAAAACAAAAGGTTTTTCGATTTTTGTAAAGCTTGTCATAGTCGTAAATAATATGGAAAACGTCAAGCTAGGTAATATAATACCCCACCCCCAAGAAAGATATGGGCATAGTCCTCTATGTAACATAAATGATAAAAGGTAGGAAATTACCTTAAGCTTGGCACTAATCCTTATAATATTTTTTTTTACGTAGTTTACAGAAAATAAACGTGCTGAAAATAAAAATGCAAATGATGCATGCAATGAAGGTCTTTTATGGCCAAATTTCTAAGACCAAACGTTTATACATAACTATCTATCAATATGAATCAAGAATTCTAGCTCGTTATACTTACGTATGTACACTCCATAGGCTTGGAGCCTCGGTTGGAGTCTTTTAGATTCTTCATCCGCTACTTTTTTTACTATCCCCTTCGATGGTCCTTTGGTAGTTCGAGCCAAGTTGTCATAGTGATGTATAAAGGTTATTTTGTGCATGTGTGCAAATATGTGTATGCTAATGAATGATATGCACATAGGTGTGTGTGTAGTCCTTACCTACAAGAGATAGAAACAACGTGAGTAATAGAGATAAACATGATGCGTGATAACTACTTATATGTTGCAAACTTATATGTCCAATCAAAGTACTAAGAAAAATCCATCTTATTGATCACATAGTTTCTAATGTAAAACTTCATTCTAAACGGTGGGGTGTTTATAGGTTCTCCAACATGATCAACTACTACACCTTCCCCTTTATCTATATATCCGAACATGAATGTCCAAAGGGTTTGTATATCTTCGGGAAGGTGGCTTATGAGGTCCAAGTCATTGATTGGTGCATGGGGTATAGTTAGATACCTCATTCTCCATTTATGCATAATACCTGGGAAATAACTTATGGGTCTAGCTATTCTCAAAACACGGTGTAGAGGTGTCATGGGTCTTATTGGGACCCAATCAAAATAACCCTCCAACCACTCGGGTCGAAAGAAGGCAACCATCTTTGTGATAGTGCCCGGAAGTACACATAAAATTTGGCACAAGTTATCATCAACTCTAGATGGGTTCTCATAACCAAAGATATTAGTTGCCATCCACATCAAAACGAGCGCTTAATTACTGATAAGCGCTCAAAAGTATAAATATATCCTTCTAACTCATATATATTTGTCCCAAGTTATGATATAAAGTGATATGATATGCTTGAAATCGTTAGAATTACGTGTTTGTAGGTGCGTTTCGCCCGGTAAAGCTTAAAGGAAGAAAAAAGCGGCAGAAAAGCAGTTTCAAGTAGCCAACTTGACGCAATTAAACGAAGGGGTTAAAAACCTCGGATTTTGAAGCTCAAATAGGCATTGGAAAGCTCTCTCTTCCTAATTCAAGATTGTCAAGAAATGTTGCAGAAAACAGTAATGGTCTCAGGTCAAAAGGGCTCGTCAAAACCTGTCAGACCCAGTTTCTACTGGAAGTCGTGTTTCTAGAAGGAATTTGGACCTAAGATTTTTACTAAGTTTTCCGCGTTGTTTGACTATGTTCTCAACTAAATTTTAGCACCAAAAGCTTCCTACGAGTTATTTAATAAATTGCAAACTCTTTTCTATAAATTTTCAAAGAGTTTTAGGGTTGAAAGAACTCCTCCTTATATAAGGAGCGGAGAGCCACGAAATTCATCATTCTTTGATCTTAAATTGATGTATCATATTAGGTTTTACTTTATTTTAAGTTGAAGAAGAAGTTCCATTGATTATATTACATGTCTATTTACTTTTCAAGTTCAAGTTCTTTACTTTTCTATCGTATCTTTACTTTTCATACAATTTAATATTCCGTCTTTAAATTCTTGTCTTTTAATTATGTCTTCTTTATCTACAATCATTTTTTATTATTTTTTCTTGATTGGAAAGCGGGGTTGTTACAGGGGTCCCCTACCACGTTTCATAAGAATCATAAATCAAAGGAGCATTATAATCTCTTATAGGCAGTACCTATACTATCATCATACACGATTTTTCTAATGTCCTCTGAAAAGGAACTAGGTACAATATTAATATAATCTAGTGTAGGAATCTGTGTAGCTAGTGCATCAGCTAACTTGTTTGTTTCTCTATAGGTGTGCTTGATCTGGAAGTGTTGGAACTTATCAATCAGGTCATGTATTCTCCTCTTCATATGCTTTGCTTTCCATGGAACTCTTCCCTTGTTGATGAAAGTTACAACATTTTCTGAATCTGTCCTTGCCTCTAGCTTGTGTATGCCCTCTCTAAGTGCCAGTAGCAGCCCTTGCTCTAATCCTTGAAATTCAATCAATGCTATGTTGTTGTAAGATGATCTTCCCTTTGTTGTTGCCAATACCTCCCCATCTTTGTCCCTTAACACAGCTGCCCATCCACCAAGTGTACCTTGAAGTGTGCCATCAGTATTAAGTACCACATTATTATCTGTTGGTTTCTCCCATTTGCACCACTTAGCTTGATAGGTCTTTGGTACAATCTAAATGTCCCAAATGTCCATCAATCTCTGTTTGTCTGGTCCATAAGTCCGTTCCCAAAGCCCCATATACACATCAACTTCAAGGTAATAATAATCATGAACAACTACATACGCCTTATGATGTCTTTATGGTATAAGGTACAACAATCTTACCCCGCAGACCTAATGTCCGATGAGGAATTTATGAGTCTTTACCCTCCCGATCCTAGCGACCCATCCATTCAGGAATGTCTTCAATACTTTATAGAATGCGATGACCCGTTACTTAATGAATTAGTTAAGTCTTACATTCCAAGTCCACACTTGGAATATAGTAAAATTGATTCTATCATCGTAGAAACAAGTCAATCCCATAAGACTTTACTTGATGAGCCTGCATGTGAACTTGATCTTTTAGCCTCACCTAATCTTAATGAATATATTAATCGAGGAAACAAGGACTTTGATGGGGCCCATCCCCTGTATTAATAAAATCAAAAGAAAATAAAGAATTACAAGCTCATCATACTATCCCTCTCTTTTCACTCGAGTTTATATAACAACACATAGAGAGACCCTATTATCTAAGTGCTAACAAAGGCAACAAAACCTACACCAAATAGGTACCCAAATGCAACTTAACAAAACTTCAAGTTCTCACCCTGGTGGTCCGACACTCTTTTGGTGCAACCTAAGCCTAGATACATAGATATGTTAGTGTCCCAAAATTATATTGATCATGCAGGATCAAAGCTTAACGAACCTCCACGAAAAATATTTGACCCACACATATTTCGTTTGTTCCTATATGAATAACACTAGTGGTTAAAAGAGTGGCTCACTCTGTTTGGGGGTGGCTCACTCTTGTTTGGGGGTGACATTTATTGTCACCCATCATGTCTAGCTTAAGACGTTAAATGTAGCGCTACTAGGAGGCAACCTAGATTAATTTATTTTTACATGCCTAAGTCATTAATATGTATTTTATATTTTTTGAATTTTT
>JABWDY010013282.1:24320-35384 GCA_013358455.1 Thalictrum thalictroides | reverse complement strand
TTATTACCTTATATCTATTTATTTATATGATCTTCTTTTAAAGGAGATCGATCGATCATACATGCATGGGCAGCATGGCGATCCAATATGAATTATATCTTTCGAAAAATGAAACAGAAATCTCTCATCATCACTCAGCTCATATATATAGATCTAGCTTGACCATGAATGTTATATATATCCATGTCCTCAATACATAAGTGACATATATATCTAAGACTAATCCAACTAACTTTGTGTTTTTATGTGTTCAGGGAAGTGAAGAACATGATCATAAGCATGGTAACTGCAGCAAGTTGGCTTTCTGGCAGCAATGAGGAAGCAACAGCAAGTAATAACCAGGTTAAGAAGCCTGGCCATGTTGTTTTAAGTCCCAATCTTACTTCCTGCCATGGGTCCCTTACCGACGGGGGCCGTCCCATATATTGTTGCCCTCCGCAACACAAGTCAGAAGAGCGATTCATTGATTTCCAGTTCCCTGACAGTTCATCGCCTATTCGCATTCGCAGGCCTGCCCACCTTGTCGACAAGGAGTACATAGCCAAATACAATAAGGCCTTAACTATAATGAAGTCTCTGCCATACGAGGATCCTCGTAGTTTCCTTCGTCAGGCTGACGTGCACTGTATCTTCTGCAGTGGAGCCTATAACCAACTACACTCTAATTTCCTGTTAAAAATCCATAGATCGTGGTTATTCTTCCCATGGCACCGGATGATGCTTTATTTCCATGAGCGGATTCTTGGAAGTCTTATCGGTGATGATACATTTGCATTGCCATTTTGGAATTGGGATACACCCGAGGGCATGTTTATACCTGACATGTATATGAATGGATCGTTTCTAGATAGCCAACGTGAAAGATCACACCTTCCACCTCAAGTTGCTGATATAAATTTTGATTATGTTGAAAGAGGGTTGGACACCGAGGATCAGATTAAAGCCAATGTGGCATTCATGTATCATCAAATGGTATCGGGTGCAAAGAAGACTGAACTCTTCATGGGTTGTCCTTACAAGACTGGTGAGAATGGTTTTTGTGATGGACCTGGTACAATAGAACTAGCACCTCACAATGCATTACATACTTGGGTTGGTAACGCTCAAAATCCTGAATATGAACACCTTGGTGCATTCTACTCTGCAGCCAAGGATCCTGTATTTTATGCACATCATTCGAATATCGATCGTCTTTGGGATGTATGGCGGGGGTTCAGTGGAAACAAGGACATCAATGATCCAGATTGGTTAGAATCATACTTTTATTTTTATGATGAGAATTCGCAAAACATCAGAATCAAAATTAGAGATGTTCTTGACAAAACCAAGCTTAGATACTCGTATGAGCAAGTTGACAACCTCTGGCTCAATGCACGGCCTAAGCCATCAGTTCCACCCAAAATCGCGCGCCACATATTGAAGATGAGAGACATTCAGAACAAACTCCAATCACCAAACCAAATTTCATCACCAGATTTTGGACCAGAGGGTCATACCCTTGATACTACCTTAAGGGTCAGGGTTCCCCGGCCAAAGACACATAGAACAAAGAAAGAAAAGGATGATCAAGAAGAGGTCCTAGTTATTTATGGGATTGAAGTAAAGAAGGATTTGTATGTTAAATTCGACGTGTTTGTGAATGCCGTTGATGAGACTACAATTGGCCCTGAGTTTAGGGAATTCGCAGGTACATTTGTTAATATGCGAAGTGGGGTGAGAATTGTGATGAACAAGAATGATGTAGTAACTAAGAAGAAAACTATTCTTAAGTTAGGAATTTCAGAGTTGTTGGAAGATCTTGAAGCAGATGAAGATGAAAGCATATGGGTTACACTGGTACCAAGAGGTGGAACTTGCATCAACACCACAGTTGATGGTGTTAGGATTGAATACATGCAGTAGATGAGTTTAAGTTCTTATGTTTGAGTTTTATAAGTTCTGTAAAGCTTCAAAGCTATTCTTTATTTATCATTTCTTCAGTTTAATTCTATGTTTTTTTTTTGTAGATATTTTTAGTTGGATTTCAAAAAAAGAGTTCAGATATCAACTAAAATCCAAATACAAAATTGAAAACCAAAAGATCAAGAACCTTATCCAGAATGTAGGGACTAAAAGAAGCTTAGATTGTGTATCATTTTTCAGGTTGTTCATCACTTCAATGGAACATCTATTGCTAAAACCTTCAAACCATAGCTTCTTTGAATCAAAGCAGCAAACTCTGTTTTTATTAGAAAGATGCTCAAGCATGAAAGAACTGAAGCAAATTCATGCCTATATGTTCAAAACAGGACTGGTACTCGATACCATACCAGCCAGCAGGTTACTGAATTTCTGCATATTATCTGATTCAGGCAACTTAGTTTATGCTCGAAAAATCTTCGACAGAATTGAGTCTCCTAACACCTTCAAGTGGAACATGATGATCAGAAGTTACTCAACCGACCTGGAAGAAGCTTTTAACCTCTATCACCAAATGCTCAACAATTCAGTTCAACAGAATGCATATACTTTCCCCTTTTTGCTCAAGTCTTGTGCTAGATTTTCCGTGTTGGAAGAAACCCAACAAATCCATTCTCACATTGAGAAAACTGGATTCAACTTGGATCTATATTCTGTGAATTCATTACTCCATGCATATGCTAAATCTGGTAGCCTTGAGTCTGCTCGTCGTCTCTTTGACAGAATCTCGCAGCGAGATGCCGTCTCATGGAATTCAATGATTGATGCACATGTGAAGAATGGAGAGATTGAGATGGCCTGCAGAATTTTTCGCCAGATGGAAATGAAGAATGTTATATCATGGACGTCTGTGATTGCTGGCTGTGTTGGAGGCGGCCTGTTTAAAGAAGCCATAGACCTCTTTCATGAAATGCAGTTCGCTGGTGTCAAGCCAGACAGCAAAGTGCTGGCAAGCACTCTTTCAGCATGTGCACACCTTGGGGCATTGGAACAAGGAAGGTGGATTCATGCTTATGTAGATAAAAACAAGATGCAGATTGACCAAGTTCTTGGTTGCACTCTTGTTGAAATGTATGCCAAGTGCGGTGATGTAGAACAAGCTTTGAAAGTTTTTAAGAGTATGAAAAATAGAGACTTACCTGTATGGACAGCCATGATATCTGGTTTTGCTATTCATGGGTGTGGAAGAGAAGCACTCCAGCTATTCACAGATATGCAGACAGCAGAAATCAAGCCCAATCTGATCACTTTCACGAGTATTTTAACTGCATGTAGTCATGCAGGACTGGTGGACGAGGGAAAATTCCTCTTCCATGATATGGAAATAACTCACAGTTTAACACCATCAATAGAGCATTATGGGTGCATGGTTAACCTTCTGGGTCGAGCTGGTCAGCTCAAAGAAGCAGAAGAGCTAATTAAAACCATGCCAATGAACCCAAATGCTGCAGTTTTGGGTGCATTGCTTAGTGCCTGCGTTATTCATCAGAACCTTGAGCTAGGCAAGCGAGTAGGAGAGCTTCTGGTTAAAACAGATCCTGATCACAGTGGCAGGTACATTCATTTAGCATATATTTTTGCTGCAGCAGGCCAGTGGGAACAAGCTGTGAAACTAAGGAAGTTACTGAAAGATAGGGGTGTTGCTAAATTTCGAGGGAGCAGTTCAATAGAATTACATGGAGTTACCCATGAATTTTTGGTTTGTGACAGGTCCCACCCACAAATGAAAGAAATTTATCTGATGTTGGACAGAATTACAGCAAGATTGCGACAAGTTGGGTATGTTCCCATGACTGACAAGTTGCTTCTAGACCTAGGAGAGGAAGAGAAAGAAACTGCGATCCATTGGCACAGTGAGAAGCTTGCTATTGCATTCGGACTTATTAATTCTGAACCAGGAACAAAAATCCGGATTGTTAAGAACCTTCGAGTGTGTGAAGACTGCCACAATGTAACAAAGCTCATATCCAAGATTTATTCTAGAGAGATTGTTATGCGTGATAGGACTAGGTTCCACTTTTTCCAAGACGGAAATTGCTCGTGTGGGGATTATTGGTGATAAAGATGCCATTAAATTGCCATGGCTGCCTCTAAGTCGTATCTATAAATGTTGGATAATAGAAATTGATTCTTTAACACAACAATAAAGGATATAAATGTTTATATGATTACATTAATCTTTTAATTATTTGCAAATCTTAAGCTCCTTCCTCTGGGTTTCAAGCCAGAGAGTGGTTTGAATCCCAAAATTGCCCAACAACAGAGAGCAGTACGTAAATTAAAAAGAAATTAAACAAATTATACAAATTCGATAAGGTACATACCAACTCCACTTCAACTAATGCTAAGATGTTGCTCTGCTATCCATGATTGCTTAGGCTCTAGCTGGACCTCTCCAATCTGAGGTAGTACATACAAAAAGTGATTGGTAAATTCAGGTAATATGACTTCTTTCTTGGGGTGTTCTTTTGTGAAAAAGTGAAAAAGGTTTATATCTTTCAATTCAAAGTAGCACCAATATTCAGAAACCTATTGAGTCTTTCTTTTTAGAAGAGCAATAATGTTTTCATCAAATCTACCAGATCTACTTCAGAATATACATCCTTAATTCATCCAAGTTTCTGATTTGGCAATTCAAAAACTAGTCCAGACAAAAGGTATTATTTTGGATATAATCTGGGAGTGGTCTATGATTTCATAAGTCTGACAGATTCCTCCTCATAAGACAAAAAGACTGTACTCAGCAACCAGAATTAACAAGTAACAGAGATATGAGTACCTTTGCATTTTCTACACAGACGAAGTCTCTGTAGCAAGCTTCCATAGTAGTATTTGGATTCCACAAAACAGCGTCTGACCAACTGCAGAGGCAAGATAGTTATTACACAAATTATTAATGCAAAAGCTCACGAAAATTCAATGAAAATCAGGTAAATTATTGGTTGCGTTCTGATACATACTTTGTATTTCTGATGGATATTGTGTCACCCAACCCATTGTCAAGTTGTACGTCATTTGGAGCATCCAGGTAAACACAATCCACAAATCCAGGAAACGTGATCGCATCCCTAAAGTCAAATTATCTTAAGGAAGTTAAGATCATTAAACAGTTTATGCATATTATACGTATTTGCAACTTTACATGTGCCGTGTGATACTTCTAGTAAAAGGAAAAAGAGGCAAATGGCTTATATTGAATTGCCAAAAGAATAGTAATCATCCTAAAACACAAAGTTGATGAAACTAAAAGCAACTGAACCTATTTGAAAGGGAGGCTGTACAGCTTTGCTTCACAATCATCTGATACATGACTGTGTCTGTGTGTACAACTGTATTGTCAAGAATTCTAGCAAATTGCCAAAATGTGATACACACATGGAATGAATTTGAAAGGCAGAATAAGAATGCATATTAGCATGACCTTTTATTTTCTTTGAAAAAGCAATTTGTAAGACATGTACAAAAAAGAGAGGCCTGTTAAGTTTACAACAGTCTGAAAAATGGAAAGTAATCCTTTTTTAGACTAGGTTGATGCAGGTATAAGAACAGACCTGTTCTCAATACCCTGCAATGGATTCTTAGGGTCTGGATCTTTGTTTAGTGTTTTGCACCCTTTCAAACCTTTCACCGACACTCCAGCTATCGAAGCCTGCGTGATTAAAGATGAAATGTCCTCATAAGTTTTAAGGAGAAACTATTTGATATGACAAAAGCCTTATGCCAGATGTCTGCGAAGGCTACACGAATATTCCTCCCACAGGATATCCAATCTGATTGACGTCATATGAACGTGGACAAAATGCTTACTAGAATTGCTGCTAAAAGAACTAGGATGTGGGATACTTACGCGAAAGTACGTATGCAAAGCAGTACTGAAAGAGAAGGGACGGTTATCAGTATTTGTTACTGTTAATACTGTTGAAAGGCTATTTGACTTAAGTATGACCTGCAAAACATAAAGAACAATAACAGAGTGTTGTTTATAGCAGGCATGATTTTAGATAATATTGAAAGCAATGTTGTCAAATATATATATTAGTAATTAACTCAACCTTGTATAGAGCTTGGAAGCCGAAGTCCCACATAGCACGACTGTAAGGACCATCCTTCAGCTCTAGAGTTAAAATAGGATTTCCATCAACATTTTCGGAATCAGCTACAGACCAGTTCATGTTTCTTGCAAATCCATGCTGCAAAAGAAAAATTCGTACATCTATACAATAAAAACAAGAAAGATGAAAGTAAAATTGGAAAATATTTTTCTCTAGCTAGTTATTTTCTATTGCTAGTTCCTCAACCAAAGATAAAAAATATATGATTGATAAAATATGAAATTTTGCATGCATCAATTAGTTAGGATAGTTAAACAAAAAACACATTAAGGAGACCAGGGGTCGAGTAATGTGAAGTTGTGAACCTCCTGTTCATCTGACCCTATAGTTACTTGATGATAATACAATCTAAAATGATAGATGCATCATCAAAGACCTTTGCAACGAAATAGTGTCACAGTCTAGAAATACATGATGTATAGACATTTTAAGTTTAACAGTCATGCGATGAACAAACAGAATCTGAAAAAGCAGGATTGCAGGAAACCAATGAGATAAGTAACAATAATAGCTGACTGGCAATATATAACTAAACAAGGAATGGGATGCTACCTGCTGCATTGGGCCAGGTCCAAACTGTGGGAAACAATGTGGGATGCCACCGCTAATTACCATATAGATACGTAGTTAGTACCTTGGGTATCTACTGGAGGTTTATGTGACAAAATTTTATGAACTTCTTAGAAAATAAAAATCAAAGATAAAATAAATGATGGAACACAATTTAAAGTCATATTGGTATTACATTAGCTTATATAACTAGCGGTTTATTGCCTATAGCATTAATAGCTAGTACAGTGGTTAAATTCTAATGGTATAAGAAAGGTTACAAAAGCTTAACAGGGTTACTCAGAATCTAGGTACATAGGTCAAATATTCCCCAAAACAAAAGACAGAATTAAATACATTAATAAAAATATTATCAACTAAGAACAAGAATAACAATGATATGGGTGAAGATTACTGAAGGTTGAAAAAACAACCTGATGGGTTTCTGCCCATTAAATACAGCATCAGGACGAACAAAGAGCAGGTCCTTGCCATTTGGAGCTTTCCATGATGTGACACACCCTCCAAATAAGTAGATCTCTGCTTCACTGAAATCCGGATGGAAGAATTAGGTTTGCAGAATAGGTTTTATTTGGGTCCGATCCCATTTGTTCAATATAGAATCAACTGGATGATACATGTAGTCTGAAGCTTATGTCACTATTAACCATTTTTCCGAACATTTAACAAGTAATGTACTGAAATATATTCCACATACAACAGCAATCATGGACGCGGGACCTTTAAAAAGGTAACATAATTTCCACAGGAGACAAAAACAGAAAAAAAAATGATAATATCTATAATAATAGCAACTATCATATGGGTTCTGTTCACAATGTAACTAGCACCACAGATGGTAGTAGCCTTTGCAAATCTCTTTGAAGGGAGTGAGTGTTGCAATCCATATATAGGGTTTAAGTAGCTTCCTACCATATAATGTATACATGGAAATGGTCAATGTCCCTTTTTTGGGTGTTTAAGGGTAAGTTTTCCCCACTTAAGAAACTTCTACCAAATAAAGATTTATATTGGAAACAAGAATGTTCATAGGAGTGGAAGTAGTACATTTTTGTCTTTTAAGCTACAAAATTAATATCAGACGTCAAGATACCAGAAGTCGGACTATTGTCATGAAAACGAGCACACTTGCATTTTAGGTTTTTTCAGTTGAAGAATGCAATTTAAAAGTCACTTTGTTTGCTGCCCACCCAATGTTGAAAACTCACTCTCCAACACAATCATGCATATCTATTAAAATCGGAGCAAATGGGCAGCCTCAAATGCTTCACAATCATGCAACACTTTTATACAGTTGCCAATGCCGGATTATAACATTTAAGCGGCATATTTGCCTCACAACATTTAATTGATATTATTATCTCTTTTCAATTTCTTCCTTGGAACAATTTCAATGAAAATTGTTGAATGCTGACTTTAGTAAGGTACATTGAAGATTGAAGAACGAAGATAATATATGAATGTAATCCAAACCCGATAGAAGAGTGACAGAGAGGAAATAATCTTACCTTCCATCAACCGACTTCAACACAACCTTTGGTAAATTCCCATTCCCTTCAGTAATCTTCACTCCCAAACTAGTTTCTGAACTTAAGCTTGCAAAAGCAATACCCCTCGATCTGTATGAAATTTTTAGCTCCAAAATCACATTTTTAAACAAAAACAATAAATTTGAAAATATAGAATTACAAATTCTACAAGTCAATTTCAAATGCAAAGAAATTTTTTTTACCGATTATGTTTTCGAAGATTGCGAGAAGATAGGGTTAGAGTTGGAAAACAAGAAGATGAAGAACATGTCGTTGAAACTATCGCCATTTTTCTGTGGATCTCAATTGAAAGAATTCAATTGAATTGAAAGGCTCATATGACTTTCAAGAACAAAAATTCGTTTTCTGTCGAACATCCGAACGCAAAAATACGGAATAAGCCGTTGAATATCCGTTTCTTTCTGTCGGAACGGAACGGCTTGTTTTGAAAGACAGTTAACTATTTAACGAACAAATAACTACCTTACTTCTTGGGCTTTGTACTAGGCTTGGGCCTTGGGCTTCCAAAATATGTTATCAACATTATTGGGTACTGAGTAGTGAGTACTGACTGATTGACTGATTGACTGTTTAAGTTTAAGCGCAACCATTCAAAAAAGTGTACCACCATTCACCGAAGTAGCAGAGCTGCAAAGGACCAGAGATGATTCTCTGCTATATTAAGGTGCATGTGGCACCCAAAATTTCGGCGCATTCATTACTATTACTAAGTTGTAATGAATCGGGGTGGGGACTGGCGGTCGCATAGGCAATATAATGGTGCCCGTGCTATATCCACCACCATGCAGGCCAGGCGGCAGCAGCACGCAGCACTGCAGCACAGCTCTTGGCAACTTCTATTTAGTACAGTTATATATTAGAGTTGAAAAGCGTTTCGAAAACACTAGATTTGGAGAGAAGTGATGAAACATAAGAATCAAACAAAACAATAAATCAGAGAACGAATGACAACCTCAAACTGTTCATGTCCATACTACCCTACGTACCCATGGTTGAAAATGTCATGTTTCCAAAACACTACATATACATCTTTCTGGTAATAAGAACCAGTAATCTAGAGATCAATAATGGATTATATAATTATATCAACAACAAGAACCACAAATCAAAACTTGGATAGATGGACATGGGATCCACATTCAAGTACTAAAGGAAACTGGATAATTAATAAATTGCGAAAATCGACAATACAAGTCCATTTCAATGTTATATGAAACATGCAAGCTGCAGCAAGCTCTGCTGTTGTTATTTTGATATTTTCTTGTTAGTTTCTTCTGCAATATTACTCTTGCGACAGTTGAAATGGCAAACTACCTACTTCACCACCTTTTGAGAGGTTTGTATAGCTTGCAATGGGTCACCCTGGGCATCTCTGTTTTCTCTTTTTGGAGTGGAGTAGTACTGCAATGCCCATTTACATTTACAACTACTCGATCCTACTCTGGAAACTAACACTTAAATAAAAGACATGCATTTTTCTCATTAAATGTATAACTCAGCTCCCAGGGGTTATTTGTACAATTTGGTAGGGATGAATGACAGCATAACCTCTCTTAAGTCTTAATTATAAACCCTGGCCTACTAATGTCGAAGATATACTCCGTATGGGTCTTCATTAATCGACCGATCGATCGATAATATTCGACTAGAGATTTGATAATATTTGATGGGCAGTGATCCTCCATCTTATAAGTACAAAGAGAAGTGACCATGGAGCAATTAATTATTTGTTTAAAAAGTACTGTAGTTTATATATATTTAGGTCTATCTTCTCTGGTATATGATGAAACTGATTGTTATGTTGTTATCTCAATTGTCTGTTTTCTTTTGGTAAAACCTTGTTCCTTCTACTAACTTAGAAGATAATGACTTTTTTCCAAACTATTAACTAGTGGTGAGGGGCTGAGGCACATGCAAGCTACTACATTTACATTAACAATTAGCTAACTACATTGCTATGAACAGTTGAACACCACACAAAATAATACACTGATCGATATGTCATTCTACACATTAAGATGACCTCAGTTTCATTAGACCTAAACCAAATTTTTTATATAAATTTAAAACCTTCTAAACAATCATCATTAATACCATTAGCCCAAATTCAAACTATCATGTATATTTTCATAATATTATTCCTAATATTTTATTTTTATTATTTTTACGAAAATCTTCGATGTTATAATATTTGATGATATTGACAATACATTATACATGACAATGTTGATCAGTCGACAGTATCAACAAATGTTATTATTTTTGTTATTTTCACACAATCAAATAAAACTTTATTAGTACAAAAATATCACATTTTTTCACATCTTGGATTATGGGTTTTTTGCATATAGTTATGAACTTGTGGTCCTGTTTGTGATCACATGATTTTGGTTTGGGTAAAACCACATATTAAAGATGAATTAGTCCTCGAAATTGTAATTGATCCATCAATCCCAAGCAGAGATTCTTGATATTGGCAGCCAACTTTCAAATTTTAAAATCTCTCTTTTTCAATTCAATGTACTCTTCATACAATCATACAGAATTACAGATACACCTAATCTTGGAACATTATGACTAAGCTAGTCAAAATAGTCAATGACTAAGTCAATGAATTAAGAAAATCATTTGACTGATTAACTCAAGTTTGGTTTAACTATAGGCATTTTTTACTAAAGGAGTCAATGAGAGTCAAGGGATCCAGAACAAAAATGAGTAGTTATTGAAGGATCTAATCCGGAATTTCTAACTAAAATAATTAGTTTAAAGGCTATTTTAACAGATGGTGAGACGGGTGTGTGTTTTTTCATGAAGAATAAAAAAGTGTTTAAAATGAAAACAATCACACGGGTGGAAAGAGAAAGAGAAAGAGA
>JABWDY010013269.1:0-11147 GCA_013358455.1 Thalictrum thalictroides | reverse complement strand
TTTATCTATCTTGATCTAGTTGAACAAGTATCCAAGGACTAGGAGGTTGCTTTGTTGATTAGTGTAGAGATTGATAACTAACTCCTTTGTTTACATTATAATGTTTGTGTATGTTTGTTTAACTTTTTGTGTTAGATTTGCTTAGGGTTGATCTCTTTATTCCGCACTTAGTATATCTTAAGCATATATGTTTGTATCAGTTTTTCTCTGTTAGCATAAGTTTGTCTCAATTTACATCAGTTGGGGGTGATCTTTGTGCGTAAGTTTTTAAATAGACTATTCACCCCCCTCTAGTGCTTGGGCACCATTGTGTAGAAATATCAATTGGTATCAGAGCCGAGTTGCTCATTCAAGGTTTAAACACCTGAGAAAAAGATCCACACAATGATGTTCATGACTGAAGGTCATAATATGAACAAACCCCTTTCTCTTGACGGAAAGAATCTTATATTCTGGAAGTCAAGGAGAAGGTGTTTTGATAAATGCCTAGACCTTAAAGTTTTTTGTAGTGTAAAACATGATGTTGATAAAATAGTTGCCTCTGATAATGCTCCTGTAACTGTAAATCTTGTTGTCTCACCTGATATCATATGTCAAGCTGAAAAGGATCATAAGCATGTTAGAGATCAGGGCTTAGATGTTATTAAGTGTGGTATCTCTTCTGATTTTTTTAATCCTCTAAGTTTCAAATTCACTTGTTCTATTGACTCTATTGATGTCTTGACCTTAATGGTTGAGAAGATGGGTAAGTTTTACAGGAAAAACTGGAATCTCGCCAAGTCTTTTTTTGCACCCTTATCTATATGTCAGGAAGCTACAACAAGTTCTAGTTCAAACACACAAGATGATCTTGACATCTCAGAAACTGATGATATTTTCTTCGAGAGAGCTCTCATGGCTATATCATGTTCTCAGCTTGTGTGTGAGACCACAAGTCGAGAATGTGATGATTCTGAGTGTGAACCAGAAGAAGAGGATCTTCAATCTGCATACAATGAACTCTATGAAAAATTCAAGAAAGCTGCAAAGAAACTTGAAATCAACAGAGTCAAAATCCGAGAATTGTATGACAAGAGTCAGGATCTTCAAAGTGACAAGGAGTAGTTGCAAGATCAAGTTACCGAACTTACTTCTCTAGTCCAGTCCCTTTCAGATGAGAAAGAGATTTTAACTCTAGAGTTAAAGAGGATGGAGATCTCTATAGGGGAGACAAAGGTGTCTACTTCATCCTCTGAGACTCTATCTCTAGATAACCTCTTCAAGGTTTCTCAGAGTCCTCATGTTGAGGCTGGATTGGGATACGGGACTGTAAAAGTGTTTGGTACATCAACTACAAAATAGTGATTGAATCAACATCGTGGGATACGCACTTGTTTCTTTTGTGGCCAGCCTGGTCATTTACAGAGACACTGCAGGAAGAGGCTTGCTACTTAGAGGGTTGATCAAGAGTTAGAACTGAGGAAAACTGTTGCATCTTTTGAGGCTAAGAAGAAAGATCTGGAATTCTTAATCATCAAATCTTATCCCAAAAAAGTTATAGTAGTTTGGCAACCTAAAACTTCTGCAAAGTGTTTGGTCTTCAGGTGTGCTCTGAAAGCTGGAAAAACTTCTAAGTGATATCTTGATAGTGGATGCTCGAAACATATGACAGGAGACAAGTTTTTTCTGAAAAACTATGAGCCATATGATGGTGGAAATGTGATCTTTGGAGATGGTGTGAATGCCAAAATAGTTGGGAAAGGTGTGGTCCAATCCGAAGGCATTCCAAAGATCAGTGATGTTTCTCTTGTTGATGGTCTTCGACATAACTTGCTTAGTATCAGCCAAATATGTGATAAGGGTAACTTCTGTTTATTCTCAAGCAAGGAATGTCTAGTACTTGATCGTGACTTGAACAAGGTTCTCATGAGAGGAATACGATCCAATGAGGATTGTTATGTTATCAATGCTGAAAAACCTGTTGCTAAATGCAATTTTGGTTAGGATGGGACTTCTCTTCTCTGGCATCAAAGACTTGGGCATATGAACTTGAGAAATCTGGCCAAGATCAGTCGAAAAGAGCTTGTGCGTGACTTGCCGTCTTTGAATCCTGAGAAGACATTGTGCAGTCAGATTGGGAAACAGGTAAGAAGCTCGCATGTAAAGAAAAAGTTTATCAGCACTACTCGTCTGCTTAAGTTCATTCACATGGATCTGGGTGGCCCCACACAAGTTGAAAGTCTTGGGGGAAAATCTTATTTTCTGGTTATGGTAGATGATTATAGTAGATGGACATGGGTAGCTTTTCTCAGACACAAGAGTGATGCCTTCGAAGAGTTTAAGAAGATTTGCAGGAGAGTTGTTACAGTTAGAGGTGACGACATTGTTCATATCAGGAGTGATTGTGGAGGAGAATTTGTTAACTCCAAATTTGTTTCCTACTGTGACAACTTGGGTATTCAGCATCAATTCTTTGCTCCAAAGATATCTCAACAGAATGGGGTAGCTGAGAGAAAGAACCGAGTTCTGCAAGAGATGGCTACTGTAATGTTGCATCATAAGAAAGTAGCAAGACATTTATGGGCAGAAGCAGTTAACACCGCTTGCCACATCATTAACCATGTCTACCTGAGACCTGGTACTACTACTACTCCTTATGAACTATGGAAAGGCCGTAAACCCACGGTTGGGTACTTCAAAGTGTTCGGGAGTACATGATACATCTACAGAAACCGTGAGAATGTTGCTAAGTTTGACAGAAAGGCAGATAAAGGAATTTTCCTTGGGTATGTGAATAACAGTAAGGCCTACAGAGTTTATAATCTTGAGAGGAAAGTTGTGGAAGAAACTGTAAATGTGAAGATTGATAATGTTTCCTTCAGTGGACCTGTGCGTATCGATGAGGAGTCAAAACTTCCACCGCCTAGAGCATCAGTCTTTCCTCTCACTACACCATCTACCAGTACATCTAGTGAAGAACCTCACCATGAGATCATTTCCAGCAGCTCATCAAATACAACATCCATTCATGATGAGGAACCTGTAGATACAACACCAGTGATCAAACATCCAACTGTCTATGGAGAAGTTGCAGGTTCTCAAATACTTGGTGATCCCACCAAAGGAGTTCAAACCAGGAGAAAATTAAAGCGACAAATATCTTTTATGTGCTTTACCTCTCAGGTTGAACCGAATATTGTAAAGGATGCCCTTACTGATCCTACCTGGATTGAGGCTATGCAAGAGGAGTTAAATCAATTTCAGAGGAACGATGTCTGGAAATTAGTAGAGAGACCACATGGAGACAATGTTATTGAAACCAAGTGGATTTACAAGAATAAAGTTGATGAGAATGGTGAGATTGTCAGGAACAAGGCTCAATTAGTGGCTCAGGGATACACACAGGTTGAGGGAATTGACTTTGAAGAAACATTTACACGCATGGAGTCTATTCGTCTACTTCTGGCTGTCTCTTGTCATCTGGGCTTCAAGTTGTACCAAATGGATGTGAAGAGCGCCTTTCTGATTGGTGTTATAAATAAACAAGTATATGTGGAACTGCCCAAAGGTTTTGAGGATCCAAAATATTCAAACCATGTGTTCAAATAGAAAAAAGCCTTATATGGATTGAAACAGGCTCCCAGAGCCTGGTATGAGCGGTTATCCACATTTCTGATTTCAGTTGGGTACTCTAGAGGAAGCACCGATAAGACCTTATTTGTCAAAAAAGATAAGAAATGATGTGCTGATAGTTCAGGTCTATGTTGATGATCTTGTCTTTGGTGTTACAAATCAGAGATTGGTAGATGAGTTTACTACTCTCATGAAAGGTGAATTCGAGATGAGTATGGAAGGAAGTCTGAACTTCTTCCTAGGGCTGCAGATCAATCGAACTGATAATGGTCTCTTCATTAGTCAATCGAAGTATGCCAGAGACTTGTGCAAAAAGTTTGATCTAGAATCAGCTACACCTGCAAAGACCCTGATGAGCAAAAATAGTAAGATATCTAAGGATGAGCAGGGAAAAGATGTTGATGTGACCTTCTATCGTAGTATGATTGGGAGCTTGTTATACCTTACAGCGAGTCATCCTGACATAGCTACAGTGTGGGAGTTTGTGCACGATAGCAGGCACAACCTAAGGAGTCTCATGTGATAACAATAGAATTAAAGGGTATACAGATGCTGATTGGGCTGGTTGTGTAGAGGATCGTAAGAGTACTAGTGGTGGTTGTTTCTACTTTGGTAACTGTTTGATAGCATGGCACTACAAGAAATAAACCTGTATATCTCTATCCACTAGTGAAGCAGAGTACATGGCCGCCGGTAGTGGTTGCACCCAAACGCTTTGGCTAAAGTACATACTTGCTGATTACGGTATCACTCAGAACACCATGACTTTATTTTATGACAACACCAGCACCATCAATATTTCCAAGAATCATGTCCAACATTCTCGGACGAAGCATATTGATATTCGATATCATTTCATTTGAGAATTGGTTGAGGACAAAGTGATTTCCTTGGAATATATTGACACTACTCATCAAAAGGCCGATATCCTTACCAAGCCCTTTGACAACCAGAGATTTTACTATCTCAGGGCGTCTATAGGGATGCTTACGTTTTCTTGATGAGTAAGTGCTTCTTAGTGGGTCCATTAGTACTTGTGTGCCAAGTGGACCCTCGAACCGAACTACGAGGCGTCTGATCCCCTGTACCCCTTTGTATATCCTTGTTTGGGGTACGTAGGCTGTTACTTGTCTAAGACAAGTAGTGCGATGCCTTTTTATATATAAGTTTTACTTAGTTGTATTTCTTATATATGTGTTTTCAGTGCTTCACGTCTTTATGTTAAGTGTTTCAGGTAACAAGAAGCTTATGTGCTTAAAGTGATCGTTTCTTATACCTGGTCTCGTCATGACATGAAAAGGTTACCCGTGTCGGTATCGCATTCTTGTCATGTTCTTGGTTTAAGTTTGGTATATCTTGTTTTGTTTCTATGAATGCCTTGATCCATAATTTCAAAGCCATGATAAGTGTGAGTGAACATCAATGGAAGTGGTCGGCATGTCATCTATACGGGTGAAAACCACGTGTATCTTTGTGGTTGGCGTAGTCGAGGCATGATTGGAGATCATGTTAATTCCTACGTGATGGGCACACTTCCTATGTTTGTGAACTTATGTAATCAATGCTTTCTTGAGTGCTTTCCTAGTTATCCTGATGTTGTTTATGCATGATAACATGTTGTACGTTTCATGTTATATCTTGTGATCATACTTATGCTTTGCCATGCGTGTATGTTTTTCATGATACATTATATCCTGTTGCATGCATGGGTTGTGTGTCCTTGATGACCCGAACCTGAGATCCAATGTGTGTGACCTATCAAGCATGAAAATTATCTCATCTTGATGGATTTGAGTTGTACGTGACTGAAAGGCATAGTACGTGACTAAAGGAATACCAGTGCAACCTTCTATAGTAGCTCAGGGGCAGACAGTTGCAGCAGTTTCTTGTAACAGGATGCAACCAATGCCTACTTTGAGGAGGTCTGAAGATTAGCAAAGGTAAAAAGTTACTCATCTTTATGTTTAGTTTTCGGATGATTGCAGTGCTACTGATAGCTCAGGAAAAGGTGCTTGAGTAGTGTCTGATGGGGAACACACAAGGATCGATGATGACCGACCAAATTTCAATTAGGTCCCCCTGTGGAGGTTGTCTAGGAGTCCTTGTCAGTTTTGTTGAGGTCTAGGTTTTTGTTTTTGTTTGCATGTTTGGATGTTTCTTTTTATAAATATCAGTTGGTATCTTGTATCAGTTGGTATAATTAGTTTGATGTGTACATGGAAAAACTGATGTTTTTGCTTATCTAATTGGTTCAGTTTTTCACTCTGTAGATTGATATGGTTGTTTTATATGTTTTCATATCTTATATCTTCTGCTATGGATGGTCCATATATACATGATATCAGGGTTTATATTCTTTAACTTTTGATTGATATCCTGTTATATTTATATGCGGTGCACATCAGTTTAGTTTATGCTTCACACACTTGTTGTTTTGAATATCTTGTTATGTGTGTTTAGCATGATACCAAATATCTCAGTTGGCTAACCCTGTTTCTTCCTTGTTTTATCAATTGGTCTTTCAATTGGTTATCTTGTTGGTTATGCTAACTCTCCTTGCAGCATGTTCTCAGTGTTTGTTCATGGTTGGACATCACTTGGGATCTTTTCTATGTTTGAGCAGGGACCCTTTGTCAACTTTTGACAAAAAGGGGGAGAAGAGATATATGAATATAGGTTGATGGTTGATGATTATGTTTTTATTGCTATTGCTTTATGATCTTATCTCATAAGTGATGGTTTTATTTCTTGATGATCTTGTTTATATATGTGTTGCCTAACCCTAACCCCAATGTTACATCATAAGAAAGTGGCAAGACATTTCTGGGCAGAAGCAGTGAACGCCGCCTGTCACATCATCAACCGTGTCTATCTGAGACCTGGCACTATGACCACTCCCTATGAACTATGGAAAGGTCGTAAACCCACGGTTGGATACTTCAAGGTGTTTGGAAGTACATGTTATATCTACATAGACCGTGAGAATGTTGCTAAGTTTGACACGAAGTCTGATAAAGGAATTTTCCTTGGGTATGCAAATAACAATAAGGAATGTTGAATGGAATGTTGTGGAAGAGACTGTAAATGTGAAGATTGATGATGCTTCTTTCAGCGTGCGTACCAATGATGATTCAGAACCTCTACCATATACAACATCAGTCTTTCCTCGCACAACACCATCTATCAGTATATCTAGTGAAGAACTTCATCCTGAGATCATTTCCAGTAGCTCATTAGATGCAGCATCCATTCATGATGAGGAACCTGTAAGTACTGCACCTATTATCAAATATCCAACTGTCTATGGAGAAGTTGCAGGTTCTCAGATACTGGAGTTCAAACCAGGAGACAGTTAGAGCGACAAATCTCTTTTATGTGCTTTACTTCTCAAGTTGAACCAAAAAATGTGAAGGATGCTCTTACTAATCCTACATGGATTGAGGCTATGCAAGAGGAGTTAAATCAATTTCAGAGGAATGATGTCTGGGAATTAGTAAAGAGACCACGTGGTGAAAATGTCATTACAACCAAGTGGATTTACAAGAATAAAGTTGATGAGAATGGTGTGATTGTTAGGAACAAGGCTCGATTAGTGGCTCAGGGATACACACAAGTTGAGGGGATTGATTTTGAAGAAACATTTGCACCTATTGCTCGCTTGGAGTCTATACGTCTTCTTCTGGCTATTTCTTGTCATCTGGGATTCAAGTTGTACCAAATGGACGTAAAGAGCACCTTTTTGAATGGGGTTATAAACAAACAAGTTTATGTGGAACAGCGCAAAGGCTTTGAGGATCCGAAATATCCGAACCATGTGTTCAAATTGAACAAGGCCTTATATGGACTGAAACAAGCTCCCAGAGCCTGGTACGAGCGGTTATCCACATTTCTGATTTCAGTGGGTTACTCTAGAGGAAGCATCGATAAGACCTTATTTGTCAAGAAAGACAAGAAGGATGTGCTGATAGTTCAGGTCTATGTTGATGATCTTGTGTTTGGTGCTACAAATCAGAGGTTGGTAAATGAGTTTACTGCTCTCATGAAAGGTGAATTCGAGATGAGTATGGAAGGAAGTTTGAACTTCTTCCTAGGGCTGCAGATCAATCAAACTGATAAAGGCCTTTTCATCAGTCAATCCAAGTATGCCAGAGACTTGTGTAAAAAGTTTGATCTAAAGTCAGCTTCACCTGCGAAGACTCCGATGAGCAAAGACAGTAAGATCTCTAAGGATGAGCAGGGCAAAGATGTTGATGTGACTGACTATCATAGTATGATTGGAAGTCTACTATACCTTACAGCCAGTCGTCCTAATATAGCTTACAGTGTGAGAGTGTGTGCACGGTATCAGGCACAACCCAAAAAGTCTCATGTGATCGCTGCTAAGAGGATCATCAGGTATGTTCGTGGGACACTTGGGCTAGGATTGTGGTATCCTTTCGAGACCTCTGCTGATGTAGCAGGCTACTGCATAATCAAGGGGTATACTGATGTTGATTGGGCTGGATTTGTAGAAGATCGTAAAAGTACTAGTGGTGGTTGTTTCTACTTTGGTAACTGTTTGATAGCATGGCACTGCAAGAAACAAACCTGCATTTCTCTATCCACTGGTGAAGCCGAATACGTGGCTGCCGATAGTAGTTGCACCCAAATGTTTTGGCTTAAGTACATGCTTGTTGATTACGGTATCACTCATAAGACCATGACTTTATTTTGTTATAACACCAGCACCATCAATATTTCCAATAATCCTGTCCAACATTCTCGGACGAAGCATATTGATATTCGACATCATTTCATTCGAGAACTAGTTGAGGACAAGGTGATTTTTTTGGAGTATATTGACACTACTCATCAAAAGGATGATATTCTCACTAAACGTCTTGGCAACCAGAGATATTACTATCTCATGGCGTCTATAGGGATGCTTACCTTTTCGTGATGAGTCAGTGCTTCTTGGTAGGGTTCACTAGTACTTGTGTGCCAAGTGGACCCTCTAACCGAACTACGAGGCGTCTGATCCCCTGTACCCCAGTTCTTATATATTCTTGTTTGGGGTACGTAGGCAGTTACTTGTTTGAGACAAGTAGTGCGATGCAAGTTTTATATACAAGTTTTACTTTATTGTATTCCTTATATATGTGTTTTCCAGGGCTTCACGTTTATTCTTAAGTGTTTCAGGTAACAGGAAGCATATGTGCTGAAAGTGAACCTCTCTTATTCCTGTCACATCATGACATGAAAAGGTTACCCTTGTCGGTATCGCATTCCTGTCATGATCTTGGTTTAAGTTTGCTATATTTTGTTGTTTCTGTGAATGCCTTGATCCATATATTCAAAGACATAATAAATGAGTGAACATCAATGGAAGTGGACGGCATGTCATCGATACGAGTGAAAACCACGTGTATCTTTGTGGTTGGCGTAGTCGAGGGCATGATTGGAGATCATGTTAATTCCTATGTGATGGGCACACGTATTATGTTTGTGAACTTATGTGATCAATGCTTTCTTGAGTGCTTTCCTTGTTATCCTGTTGTTGTTGTTTACATAATCGCATGTTATACGTTTCATGTTATATCTTGTTCATGCTTATGCCTTGCCATGCATGTATGTTTTTCATAAGATATTATATCCTGTTGCATGCTTTGGTTGTGTCCTAGATGACCCGAAACTGAGATCCAATGTGTGTTACCTATCAAGCATGAAAGATGCATCAGTTTGATGGATTTGAATTGTACGTGACTGAAAGGCATAATACGTGACCAAAAGGATACCAGTGCAACCTTCTATGGCAGCTCAGGGGTAGATGTTGCAACTAATGCCTACATTGAGGAGGTCTGAAGACGAGCAAAGGCAAAAAAATACTAATACTTATGTGTTTCAGGATGGTCGCAATGCTGCTGATACTTCAGGAAAACGGTTTTTGAGTAGTGGTTGACAGTTTCACACAAGGATCAATGATGACCGACCTAATCTCAATTAGGTCCCCCTGTGGAGGTCGTCTAGGAGTCCTTGTCAGTTTTGTTGAGGATTAGGTTTTTCAGTTTTTTTTTGAATTCTTTTTGTTTTAGTTGGATGTTTTCATAACTGTCAGTGTTTATTGAATATCTATAGACATGTTATGATTCTTTTTATAGTTGATGTGTACATGAAAAACTGTTTTTATGTTTATCTTAGTTGGTTTCAGTTTTTCACTCCTTAGCATGATATGTTCTCATATGTTCTTCATATCTTGTATCTTTTGTTATGGATGGGTCATATATTCATGTTATCAGGGTTTATGTTCTTTATATCTTTTGATGATACCATGTTATGTTTATATGCGGTACACATCAGTTCATGCTTCACACACTTGCTTTTTATATATATATCATGTTGTGTGTGCTTAACATGATACCATATATCTCTGTTGGCTAACCCTGTTACCTACTATCTTTATCAATTGGTGCTTTCAATTGGCTATCTATATGGTTATGTTAACTCTCTTTGCAGCATGTTCTCAGTGTTTGTTCATATTTAAACATCACTCGGGATCTTTTATATGTTTGAGCAGGGACCCTTTGTCAACTTTTGACAAAAAGGGGGAGAAGAGATATATGAATATAGAGGTTGATGGTTGATATGTGTATGCTATGTTTTTACATATGTTTGTGCATACATGGTTGGATGAGTTACATGTTGATATCTTATCTCATATTTGTGATGGGTTTTGTTTCTTGATGGTCTTTATTATATATTTTTATATATGTTGCCAAACCTTAACCCTAGTATGTTAGTGTGTCTATCAAGATTCTATCTACAGGCACATACTAAGGGGGGGCAAAGGTTAAGGGGGAGTTGTTGCCTACAAGAGACTCATATGTTGTTTTGTATTTCTATAGACATGTGTCATGATTTATATTCATATGTTGTTTTTGTCACAAGTTCCCAAAGGGGGAGATTATAAATGTTATATCTTGTGAATTGTGACAAACAAGGGAAAAACAGACGTTTCACATGTACTGTAATATTATGTGTCCTTGTATTAGGTCTAGGTCTTGGTGTACAAGTGTCTGGAAGGTTTCGGAGATGAAGACATCAAGAATGGACACGATCGGCAGCAACCGAGCACACCCGGGAGTCAAGCAGGCAGGTCAAGCAGGCAGCTGGACAGAACTGGAGTCGACTGATGTTCTAGAGGGAAGCATACATCATAAGGTCAGTCGACTGACCCTTTGGAGGGGTGACTGGACTTTTAAGGTCAGTCGACTGACATGCAATGACCCGGTGGCAGTTCTGTAATTAAAGGGTCAGTCGACTGATTGACGGGATATGCTGGTTTTTTGCCCGATTTGGTTCTACTCACTCCCGGTTCACTCGGTCAAAACCCTAGTTGGTCAACTGACTTTGACCAATGGATCTTTTAGGGTTTTGATTATAAAAGCAACATAACAAGAGGATTTCTCCAAGGACTTTGTTTATTTCATCAAGAGCTTTCAAGAGACAAAACCCTAGCCTTTGTGAGAAGCTTCAAGAGAGAAATCTTCATCTTCCTT
>JABWDY010013242.1:9697-20464 GCA_013358455.1 Thalictrum thalictroides | reverse complement strand
ATCAATGGGGTTTTAGTTTATTTAAAATTCAAGGCCCGAAGGCTACACAACTTGCCCCGAAGGGTTACATCTAAGAAAACAAAGCTCGTAACTATCAGTGTATGAATGACAAAGAATCATGCTTAACAAAGCCTATTGATGAAAAGGGCTCCTAAAGGGCCTTGGGCTTTAAAAGCAAAGGACACGCACAAGAAAAGAGACCTATGTAGAGAGGACACATGTATGATGTTGGTCTGATCAAAACCTAGGAAGTTGAAGTGCCAATACCAAACATTGAAACGAAGTGGTTGAGAGTTAATCTTCAGTTGCAGGTGTAGATCGATCAGAGAAGAGAGCGATAATGGAGAGACCAAGCCGTGCAGTCCGTTTTGCTCGTGATAAATGGTTCAAGGAGAAAAGATATACTTTTGTACTTGAACGCCTGTTTGTTGTTGTGGGGAAGACCTTGTGCGTGCACCATTTCGATCACTTTGACAGTTTTCGGGAGGGCTGAATGATCAATGTAATGCACTGTGAAGGGGTCCATTTGCTAGTAGATTTGGCACAAAGAGTAGGATAATTGGATAAACATGCTAGACTATGTGACTTGCTTTGCATCATTGTACCCAATCGGATGGGGCAAGGGCCAAGTCGACTAAAATTCTCAATAATGCAGCTCAAAATGATGCTTGCACACGACAAAGTTGAAGAACATTGGCCTTCATGATGGTACCAAATAAAGAAAAAGTGAAAAGGAAAAGCAAAACACCTCTGGTCCAGAGTGTAAGTGTCGCTCATGTTTGTCTTTCAAATAAAAATGATGTACTAAACAATGTGTTAAATTAATTAATAGTAGGATTTGTTATTTAGGATTACATGATTATATCTAGACTTTCTACTATTTCAATTTTAGGTTAATAACAATTTATTGAAACAACATGGCTTTTCATCAAGACCTCAATCAACCAAAACGAAACCACTTTGTAAATTTGAAGTCTCATACATACCCTTGTAAGAGATTTCCTTCTAATTGGGATCGGACTAATTTCAATTTCCTCCGATATCCCAAACTATTTGATATCCCAAATTAAATATAAGGAATAAGGAACCATTTATAGGAATAATCTACGAGTATTATTTAGTTATTTTTAAGACATTTACCTTGTAACTGTGTAAATAGCAAGTTATAAAAAGCGGAAAATATATAAACTTATCATAAGAAACCCATGCTCATAACCAGCCACGTATTTTACATGGATTAACAATTTTTCATTTTCGATTAAAGCCCAACCCACCTCTCCCGGACTTTCCAGGCTCAACCCGGTCCGATCCATTTCCATCATAATCGTGGGCCAGTACTTGGAAGGTAGAGGAAGAGTTGTGTCCATAAATTTTTGAGTTGGGCCCATCATATCTAAATTCTAAACACAGTGAAGGAGAAATGAAGCGGTAGATACTAGATAACACTTCTTCCTTCCCTCACAAATCATAATTCACATTTCACAACAAAAGCAAAGCAATGGAGCTCTTACTACTACCCTCTTCTCTTTTAATCACTCTTCCTACTTCTTCCTCTTCATCATCAAGAAAAAATTTAGTTCTGAAACACCATTTTCTATCTGATCAGACTTCTCTCAGCTTCTCTAGAGTTAACAAATATTCAGTTAACAAAAAGCTTAAATTTCCTCATTTTAGAGCTCAAGCTACAGGTATGATTCTTTCCAAGAAATGGGTTTCTCTGTAATGTGAATGTTCTACTTCAACAATTTCCAATTCTAAAAAATATTAATTTACGACGTGTAGACATTGCTTGTACTAGTCAATATTTTTTGGAACCCTTTTGTAGAATTTGTTAATTTTTTTCTCAATGCATAAGTATATTAGACTCCAATGCATTTTACACTCCATATGTGAATTTCTTGTTTGGGTAGTTGGTTTCGAGGAAAAAAAAGTTTGTTTTGGAAATTAATCATCCACATTATGAATAGAGATTCCCATTAATTAAGAAGCTTCATGAGTAAAATGTAAGCATCAACATCATGAATAGATATTCCCCTTGTTGTCAATCTATCTTATCTAAATAGTGATTTATTCTAGGAGGAGCTTTTTTTTTTTTAGATTGTTATTTTTTTGTTTGGAAGAATTAGGCATGAAATGGTTTTGACTAGTTAGTGCCTTTTGATGATATTTTTTAAGGGCTAAAGTGAAAGCTTCATAACCATGCAACCATTGAATATGTCGAATCAACATGGAAATCGCATACAAATGAAGCATATTCATAGTGTTGTGTTGGCAAAGTTTTGACATTTATCACATAGAAATGTAACAAGTTTGCAATTAGAAGGATTTTTGGATTTATGTGACTTGAAGAATGGAGAAAATATGGGTACAACTGGAAAGGACTAGAAAGTTTTTGGAAGAAGAGTCTGAGACTCTAAGCTTGTTTTAGGTGCAAGTTACTGGTGTCCTATATTGTAAGGGTCTGTGTATCACAGTCATTGTTGGTTTCTGGTGAAACTTTTATTCACCATTTCAAGTGTGCACCTGTAATTGTCCCTTTTCAATACAATGCCCATTAACAAAAAAGGTGCAAGTTGCTGACATGTAATCAAAATGTATTGTTCTTGTATTATGGACATACTATAACTATAACTGTATGAAAAAAATTTCAACTTTGAAAATAATATGTTCCTTTCATGAGTTCTGCAGAATCTGTACAAGCCACTACGGAATCCAGTTCAGAAGAATACGGATCAAAAGACGAACATCTTGTGTTTGTTGCAGGCTCTACAGGCAAAGTCGGTTCACGCACTGTGAGGTTGTTAGGTTTACTCATCTTTTTCCATAAAATGAATGGCTTTTGGTCCATTGCCTGTGTCTAATTATTAAGGCTTCGGACAGGGAGCTTCTAAAACTTGGTTTCAAAGTTAGAGCAGGTGTCAGGAGTGCTCAAAGAGCAGAAAGTCTGGTGCAAGTATGTTTCTCATTAGTTATTAATATTATAGTCCTCTGCCTATAGTTAAAAAGAAAAAAATATATTCAAACATAACTTTATTTGTTGCAGAGTGTTCAACAACTGAAACTTGATGATGGCACTTCAGGTATAAGAATTCGAACTAAGAGAACATTTTTGGGGCACAATACATCTCTGTTTATTTTCTTGCCAAATTTCAAAACATAAAATATTATAAAGTTTGTGTGACTGCATACATTCCTTGTTTCAGTAATAGAAATTATTTGGTCTTTAGCCCAGCTGTAGCGAAGCTTGAATTAGTCGAATGTGACTTGGAGCAAGATAGGATCGGACCAGCGATAGCCAATGCATCTGTTGTAATATGCTGCATAGGTGCCAGTGAAAAAGAGATTTTTGATATTACTGGCCCATATAGAATCGATTATCAAGCTACTAAAAACCTTATTGATGCAGGTAACATGTTTTGGACTAGTTTAAATGTTTAATTGATCATGATTTTATCTGTTTTGTTGAATCTTTAGGAAAAGCAATATATTCAAGTCATATATAAATATTCAAGTGTACTTTTTACTTGTGCAGCAACCGTTGCAGGAGTTAATCACTTCATTTTAGTTACTTCTTTGGGGACAAACAAGATTGGATTTCCAGCCGCTATTCTTAAGTAAGTAAAAGAGCCAGAGTTCCTGGTATATACCACTGCAAAGAATGGATTGTGATTCCTTCTGATAAACTTAAAAAAAAGAATCCATCATCTCCTTTTATTTTTTAGAATCAACTTGTTAGGACTTATGCTAAATGGATGTTCGCAACTTTTGTAGAAATTCTTTTCTGGACTATACCGTTCTTTAAGTTATTACTCTGCAAGTTTACATCTGTGGAAAATCTTTTTGGTATTCTTGTTACTTTATTGAAGTAGTTAAATATTGACTTACCTTACTGTTCTTTGAAGTTTGTTCTGGGGAGTATTGATATGGAAAAGGAAGGCAGAAGAAGCACTGATAGCCAGTGGTCTTCCTTACACTGTGGGTTCTTGTAATTAGTGTTTTTGACATATCCATGTGTATTTTTGTTTCAAACCTTCAATTTCCTGTTGGACTATCTTGCTCTTTTCACTTACTAGGTAATGTTATTCAGATAGTGAGGCCTGGTGGGATGGAACGACCTACCGATAGCTACAAGGAAACTCACAATGTTTCCCTTTCCAAGGAAGATACTCTTTTTGGTGGCCTAGTGTCAAATTTACAGGTATTCCTATTTATAAATGATATTTATGTTTACGTTTTATATATACTATGTCCTTAGATTGTCATCAATCCATCCAATTCTTGTTCTGCAATTTTCACTCGTTATGTAGCTCAAGTGTAAGATTGCAAGGATTTTTCATTTAATGAGTGAAGAGGTTATTTATGCTCAAATTTAGTCATATTACAAAGAGAATTTTGTCATCATTGGCGAGGTAGATCTAGACAGTTATATCTGGCTGCAAATAATTTTAAACATAGAGTCATTATGCCATGTACAGTACTTTGTATAGAATCCAATTATTTATTAATACAATAAAAGTCCTCATGGAACCATGACTACCTATCTTTGTGCATAGCAGGTTGCTGAACTCATGGCATTCATGACAAAAAACCGAGACCTTTCATCTTATAAGGTGGTGGAAGTAATTGCAGAAACAACTGCACCATTAAGCCCATTTGGGGAGCTTCTTTCAAAAATTCCATCTAAACGAGTGGATAGGTCCTCATTGAAGGTATTACTCTTCATGCGCACCTGAAAATAGAAGATTTACAAGCGTTGCAATTACGAAAGCTCCCTTATTATTGTTAATTGACATGTAGACTTGGTGCATGGTTGTTCACAATTGTGTGACAACTGGAAACAAATAGTTGAATAACTTCCAAAGTAAAGGCTATTATCAAGTTGTTTGTCCAGCTTTATATTTTGGTCTCCTAGCTTGTATACTGCCATAGTTTAAGGAAATCATGTACATAGACACATTTCTATGACACAAAGGAGATAATTGTTGCTTGAAGTCATGAGGACACGTAGTTGTGGGGCACTTGGGCTTAAAGTCTTGAGGTGTAGGATTCAAATTCATTCTTCACAGTAAGAGTATGCATCATATACATATACTGTAAGACAATGAGGATTCAGGAAGAATGTTGCACAAGTAGGGAAGTGGAAAACTGCTTTTCCAAACAATTTTTTCTATATTTCCAAGTGTTAAATGTTGATCCAAAAGTGAAAATTTTATTATATTCATGTTACTGAAAAATTCTCTTCAAGTTGTTTGAGTTAATGAGATGATAAAACCATGCGCTTTAACAAAATCATGTTCTATGTTCTGGGTTCTGTTAATAAAATTTGAAGAATGGAAGCCTCATCAATTGCTGTTTCTAACCAGGAACCAAAATCTGCTCCTAGTACTGTTGCTGTAGCCACAAGCTCTGCCAATGGGAAGGAGCCTCCCTCTAAAACGCCATTGCTGAATGTGGGGCCTTCTTCTTATATCATGTAAGCGATCCAATTTATGTTGTCTCCCATGCGTTGGATTTCCTGTCATTCTCATGCAATAGTTACTTTTCTAGGAATGAAGATTTAAAATCACCAACACCAAAAACTCCAACCCCAGCAGCACCCAGCAGTACCAAAGGGGATTCAAGTGTTGTACGAGCAGTATCAGAGTCTATAATTGCAGCCAGTGATGCAAATAATTCAGGGTCAACAACCACAACCACAGAGACAATATCAACCCCACCCAAAGTGCAGAAAACAATGCCTCTGTCTCCTTACTTTTTGTAAGAATATCTCACTTTTCCCCCCTCATTCATCGTCTTTGATAACTTTTAAAATAACTGGGATGATTTTGCCAGTTACGAGGATTTGAAACCGCCGACTTCTCCAACCCCATCTGCTAATGCTCAAAAAATAGAAGCTGTTGCTGCTGCAAAACCAGAGAATGAATCTGTCTCATCATCTTCTGGAGATGCAACGTCTGATAAAGTGGATAACAAAACACATTCTTCTGAACCAAAAGCTAGACCCCTTTCACCTTTCACTATGTAAGTGCAGTTTCTTAAATTCTCCATTTTAGTTGTTATTGACTGTGGGCAGTTCTCATTTGCATAAAGCAAAATTCAGGTTGTTACACTTTCTTCAGAATACTATTTCTGATAAATCCGATTATGATATTCTGATTATATCAGAAGGAAGTGACATTTTTGTACTTTGTTGGAACTGTGTAATTGTGGATGTTTCTGCCATTACTTGATTTAGTTTATGTGACATGTCACATGTCTATCTATTTTTAAAAAGGTACGAAGACTTAAAACCTCCAAGCTCGCCGGTTCCATCTCCAAAGAAATGCTAATGAGACATTTCAATTGATCCGGATGAGGTAAATGTATCCTTATCCTTGCTTCATATACATTCCATGACTTTTGAGGTGCTTCATATACATTCCATTACTTTCGAGGCACTTGACATACATTACATGACACTACATACTGCCAATATTTATCTGCTTCTGCAGACTATATTGAATGCACATACGGATTCATCGGATAATCTTGCGGTTGAAGAGATTGAAACTCCCCAAATATTGTTTTTTCCCCCAGTTCATTTTGACTGTAGTAATCAGAACAATTTCCATTGTATCTTTCTGTCATTGTATCCAATGTATCGGTGAATTCGATATATATATTTTTCAACTTTTCTTTGACAATATATTTTTTGTATCATATTTTGTACCCAACTTTCAATTGTCTCATTATCTGTCAATCAAAATAAATTGAGTTTCTGGCTTGAATACAAGTATGTAAGAGCATTTCCAATGCTAAACTATCTTAAACATACCACCTAAGCTAATTTCTAAAGTTAGGAGCACACTAAAAAACGGTAACACCAATGCTGCACTAACATTTCATTACCTATCCACTATAAATATGAGACTTACACATTAAACAAATCAAAAAAATTATAAAAAAAAAGAGTCCAAGCTAGATTGAAACTTCCACGTGATGTTAAGAGTGTCGCATGATATAAGCAATTGTTTTTTCTTTCTTATCTCTCTCTCTCACACGTGGGACCCACACATAAAAAAAAAATACAAGCGAGATTGAGACCACCGCGCGATGTTAAAAGTTTCGCAGCACTAGTTAGTGTAACACTAAAAGTTTTTCTAACTTAAGTGAAATTTTAATGAAATCTCAAAGTTAGTGTAGGATTGAAGATGGATTTTGCTGTTTTTTTAGTGAAATCACTAATTTAATGTAGCACTGGAGATGTTTTAAGAGTATAAATGTTTTGTATCACCTAGTTTTCTGTGTTCAGACTCTTAGCTTAAGACTATAAATATAATATAATGGAAAATATAACAACAAGTCCATTGTAGTCCAGCCCGGTTAGGATACCTGGCTTTCACCCAGGCGACCCGGGTTCAAATCCCGGCAATGGAATTTACCCTTTTTGTTCTTCTCCAAGTGTTTGACTAATGGTGCGACACGTAGCATGTTACTGGGCTTTGTTTTTTTAATAATCATAGTACTGGGCTTACAGCCCAACTAAAAATATATCTGCGCGTTCGCCTCTTCTGTCTATAAAGTCCACTTGGCAAATTAAAATAGTTTTAACACATTAAAATAGTTTAATACTGTAGTGACTAGTGAGTAGCAAATTGATTCAACTTCCTAGTGAAGTCTTCTTCTTCAAGAACCAGTGTTGGGTCTAAAATTTCATCTTCTTAGTGAGTTTTCTGCTGCTTTAGTTACTATTATTGTGGGAAGAAGATGTGCAGTGGGGCCATTACCAACATCCATCTATGATATTTGTACATATTTTTGGGGGTAGTTGTTTTCCAACTTAAAAAAGCTAAATCTCTCAAAAGGGTTCATTATCTTGTGTGGGTGTGTGCTATTTGATTTTGGGTGTGCTTTCATTATCTTTGTTACTATATTTACTACATACTCACATCACCATGTCTTAGTTCAAAGCTTTGAAGTTAAAAAATTAGGGTTGATGTTCAATGATAATTAAGAGAGGTTATTTAGGTTTATATCAACATAAAGTTTACTGATTTTTGGAAATTGCATAGTTTTTTTTTACTGTATTTGCATCTTTCTATGGTGAGAATATTGATGGATATCAAATTTAAGTTAACTTATTAAGGTTGTAAATCATTATGTGGGGAAAATTATGATATTAATCTATAAGGGTCTGTATGATTTGGGCGGTATGGATTTATCACGTGCAAATATTCGGTAATTTTTTTTTTTATAAAATGATTATAGTGCTATTTTGATCATGGAAATTATTGGAAGATCGTATAAATACGTTTTAAGTGAGAATACATTAACAATTGAGTTCGAACGTGTCTCTACATTTTAACGTATCATTTTATTTCAGAAATTTACCGCTTTTTTACTATGTAATCAAACATTGGAAATTTGGATTTACCGGAATATATTTTTCCCGGGCTCGAATCAAACAGACCCTAACTTCTTGTCATCTTCAATTTTTTTTTGCACCTTTCCCTTTTATTTGTGCCTGCAGTTTTATCTGAATGTGACCAATACTTCGATATTTTGCAAGTAGCAGTGGTTCCACCGCTATAGTTTCTATCACTGAGTGTTAAGATGCTTTGTTTTTTGCTTCTAGGACAAAATTTGAGTCTCCACGGCTAAACCACCTTTCATAAGTGATGGACTGATGGCCGGCTTATGTACTCCGGATCAGGACCAACCCTTAGAACAGTTGATTTGTCGTATCTTCAAACTTTCTGGCCTTAGAAGACCTGTCTCCTTTAGGTATCTGTTGTGATCTTCAAGATTATATTTACACTGATTATTTTCTGAATATTTAATGCAGGTAGTTTGCATTGATAAATAATTATTTACTGGAAGTGGAAATGGCAAGTGAAGGTAGTAGGGACCAGATGATATTTGTTCAGCCAAGGTTGGATAGGCTAAGTAATTTACCTGGAGAGTTGATCAATAACATCTTAAAGCTTGTCCCCATAAGAGATGCCGTAAGGACAAGTGTTTTGTCATGGGACTGGAGGTATAAATGGATGACTATACCAGAGCTAATATTCAATGCTTGCCCTATCTTACCTTCACGTTCTAGTGAAAGACAAACATACAACAAGCTTGTTGATATCATTAATCATGTGGTATTCCTTCATAAGGGGGTCCTTGACAAATTTGAAATGCATATGCACATGAAATCTTCTTACAAACATGTTGATCGGTGGATACTACTGTTAGAAAGAAAGTTTGTGAAAGAAGTCCTCTTAGAGTTTTCAGGGGTTGATCGCTACAACATACCATCATCTCTCTTCCTTTGTCAAAGTTTGCAACAACTAAAGTTGCATCACTGCATATTGAAATCTTTGTTTCGTACGAAAGGCTTCGACAGTTTAGTTGATCTTGATCTTAATGGAGTAACATTGACAATGGAGACAATCGCAAATCTTATATCCAACAGCAGGCAACTTCAGAAGCTGACTTTGATGAATTGTGATGGTTTCCATCGTCTCTACATATGCGCTCCAAATCTTAGAATTTTTTATTTCAATGGCCCTTGCGGAGACATCTACTTTGATAATTGCCCAAAACTGATAGATGCGTATATTGGATTACTACCTGTCCTTTCTGGAAGTTTGCCTCCCAATTTTTTGGGAAAATCAACAAAGAGGTTGGAACTTGTTCTGGCTGGTGTGCATCGTGTTGAGAAACTTTTTATCTCAGAACATTTCATGGAGGTAATTGTGTTCTGTTTCTATCTTTTTATGTGTTGTATATAGCTTGTTGATTCTTTAACTGTTTGACGTTTGTAATGTATCTCAAGATTTTGGCTGCTTGCGTTGCACCAAAGAAACTACACACTACCTATCATCACCTGAGGGATTTGTCATTGGTCATGAAAAACCTTGCCAACTCAAAGGAGTTTTTGACTGCTATATGCCTGTTTAGAAGCTCACCTTACATGCAGAAACTCACTATCATTGTGAGTATTGTATTACGGAGTCACCCTCCAAACTTAAGTTAATGCTTATGGAAATTAGAATGCAGTTGACACTTAAATTGCTTCAGATTTGTTAATTTTACTTCATTGTGGATGTTTGCAGAGCTCTTCTACTGAGCAATCAGGGCTTTTAACTGAAGATGAATTTCAGAATGCTTGCCTAAATAGAGAAGAGCTCATATTTCCTGAACTAAAAACCGTGACATTATGCGGGTTCAAGGGAATGAACCATGAATTGATATTTGTCAAATTCATATTGATGAATGCAGGGAAGCTACGGACCATGAGTATCACTTGGGATGCAACTGTTGAAGTTGGCTTTTGTAGAGCACACATTTTGCAAAAAATGATGGAGTTTCAACGAGCTTCACCAACTGCAGTAGTCAAATTTTTGGTCTGAAATTGCATTGAAAAAAGCAAAATGTTTGTTGCCCTTTTTGTGATTTGTGATATGTAAATGTCTGTCAGGCTGCCTTGCGATATTAGCTGCTCCCTTCAGTTCTTGTATGTGCATGAGGTGGAATCCTGGAACTCTGGAAGGTGTGATTGATGTTCTGCCCTTGATTAGACGCAGAACCACAGAACAGAATGCTAGATATGTTTGTAAACTATGTATGAATTATGTATATGACCAATGCCTCTTTACAGCATTGATCAGTACTATTGAGATTATCGACTAATGAGCAAATGAGCACGAGTGCATGATACATCAATCAGGAGGCCGGCCTACAAACTGTAATAAACTTAGAAACCTAATCTGCTGCCCTTTCATTAATTTATATTTT
>JABWDY010013216.1:5608-19862 GCA_013358455.1 Thalictrum thalictroides | reverse complement strand
TCCTAGGTACCAAGATACTTTTCCAAAAAAAATAATTGTTTTTAAATTTTTAGGACTGGACTCAAAAATCATAGTTTTAGATCGGGTTGGGATCTATCTAGCGATCCAATCGGGTTTGGATCTGATCCAGATCCAATCATTTTATTTTCAGGTTGGTATTGGTTTTACCTAAAACTGGTACATCTCATGTTAGCCTTAGTCCTTACTAGTAAACTATGTAGTCAAGGCGCTGCTACTGCTAAGGCTCCTTCCCCAGCCCAATTGTCAGTGGGATTAAGTTGTTTCACAAGTTATGTACATTGGTTAAATAGAAGTTGTATCTGTTGTTAGTATTTGAATGAAATGATTACTTCATTGTTTTATGGAACAGGTAATTGCTTTAAAAGACATAATACGACCTCCAAAGAAGGAGAGCTTCAATGATGTGTACATTGTCTATGAGTTAATGGACACTGATCTTCATCAGATCATACGGTCAAACCAATCCTTAACAGATGATCATTGTCAGGTTAGAAATTTTGTTTTATCTTTTGAGTATTTAAATGGCTTGATAGTCCATTACATTTGCAAGGAGTAGATTCAACCCAATTAATTTTCCTACCTTAGTTAATTAGCATGATACTTTTAAGAATGATTCTTATACAACAGTATTACGTTTGTTGAGCATCGCATTGAAATATAAAATATATTCTGTTATAGCTAAAATATGTTTGTAGTGATAACTACTGAACAATAATGGAAATTTTAGTATGCCATTGTATTTATTTGCTGCGAACCAGTTTCATGAGCATGAAGTCTGTGAGTTAAAATTAATCAGTAAATTAAATGAAACTATAAAAAATTATTTCAGGCGACACTTGTAAATGTGTATGTAATGAGAAATTGGTAGCCTAACAATCAGGATGGAGGTGTATCTTTCATCTGTCGTGAGGATTGAATGAAGCGAAATTTGGACGCATGTAGAGAAGATGAACTCATGTTGTTTCGTGGCAGTTAGTTGCAGCAACTGTTTTAAGGCTTCTTGTTGGATTTACTCTAGAGTCTGGACCAAATTCTTGCCAAAAGTGAATCATTTTTGGTGTGGACCTTTATTTTTTTTTATTCAAGATTCGTTTTTGCTATGTTATCTTTTTAAAAATTTTCAGAACTTCACTGGGTTCCATGAATATAATTACACTCTCAATAGTGCAAGCCTGGAAATGTTGCCTCTTTCACATGGCCTAATTCTGCACATGGCAAGTAATGATTGGGAGGGAACAACTGACCTTTCTCATTGTTTGGATATTTGAGTTTTGTCTTACTAAGAATTTTATGTTTCCTTAGTTTTGAGTCACTACGTTGGAACTCTTCTCTTAGCATTTCTTTACAACAGCAACATCCAAGCATATTTTTGTCATCAACTTGGTTGGGTTCAAGGTATATGAGATTGACATTTCAAAATGCTACCCTTGCAGTATTTTCTGTATCAGTTGCTACGAGGACTCAAATATGTGCATTCTGCGCATGTCTTACATCGTGATCTGAAGCCTAGTAATTTGCTTTTAAATGCAAATTGTGACCTCAAGATTGGAGACTTTGGACTGGCAAGGACGACGTCTGAAACTGATTTCATGACTGAGTATGTTGTCACTCGTTGGTACCGGGCACCAGAGTTGCTCCTGAACTGTTCGGAGTACACAGCAGCAATAGATGTTTGGTCTGTGGGTTGCATACTTGGTGAAATTATGTCAAGAGAACCCCTCTTCCCTGGCAAAGACTATGTTCATCAGTTGAGGCTTATCACAGAGGTATGGTTATTCAACATATTGATTTTATAGTATCTCTATTGCTTTCAAAGTGAATGAGCTGTTTTTTGCATTCTTGTTTCTCTTATATTACTTTTATTGGATTAGTCTCAGGAATCTACTAGTTCAAGTGTTGTACGCGCTGCGTTATCTTGGTCATTTAGTCAATTCTAGGTGCTTGATCATTAATTAGTATAGTCCGTCTTGCAAATATTACTTTAAGCACTATACATGTGCACTTAATTTATTTTCCTGCTTCGCTAGTAAGAAGAGCATAAATGTTCATGATAATTTACATGCTTTCAGAGTATATCTAAAGGCTTTTTACTTTCAAAGAAACCAAGTGCATACCCCTATCCTGCCAAGTTGTCAACATGAAGGCCGATCTATAGGATCATGATACCGTCAGATGCACTTGGAAGTACACAAGACCCCTTTATTCTGCTCGGGAACTATGCATGTTCTTCTTATAAACTGTGAATGCTTGTCTGTTGTTTATTTCCTAAATCTGATATAATTCTCTTGAAGGATCATGCATGCTCTTCCGTTGTGTGTTAAGTGAAAACAATGGTCTGATTGTTTTTTACTAGAGTTTGACGAGTTTCACCTTTATTTTCAATAGTTACTAGGTTCGCCTGATGATTCTAGCCTTGGGTTCCTCCGAAGTGATAATGCAAGGAGATATGTTAGACAGCTTCCACAATACCCAAAGCAACAATTCTCAGCCAGATTTTCTAATATGTCTCCTGGTGCTGTTGATTTGTTGGAGAAAATGCTTGTGTTTGATCCAAACAGGCGTATTACAGGTACAAATAGCTACACACGTTATAACTGTACTATTTCTTGAAATTTATCTACAATTTAAGTTTGTATCTCTTTCAATTTTCATTCTGGTTTGTCTGCAGTTGATGAAGCACTGTGCCACCCATACTTGAAGTCTCTACATGATATCAATGATGAGCCCGTATGTCCAAGACCTTTCAGTTTTGATTTTGAGCAGCCATCATTTACTGAAGAGAACATCAAGGAGCTAATTTGGCGGGAGACTGTGAAGTTTAATCCAGATCCAGCCCATTAAGGAAGCGTAATGGTAACATATTATGATAATGATGTAGAAAAATACTACCTGTTTCCCAGGATGCATTTGTACTGCCCATCACAATTCTGTATAAGACACCACTGGAGATCTTGGAAATTATGCAAATATTTCAGAGCACTCCTGAAATTTGTTGTTCATATCGTGGAAGTTTTTAATCCTTTTCTTCTTGAAGGGAAGTCCAAGTTTCTTGTAAGATCTACAAAACTTCCATGTTGGAGCTTGATAAATCATGTTGGTGTAAATCTTTCTCCATGCTAGTGGTGTTACCAGTGTAATATTAAAGCTCTAATTCCAACTTCTCATATAAAATGTGTGAATTTTCAAGAATGTTCTTGCTAAAACTTGTACCTTCCTGAGGTTTTGTACCTGTAATTACAGTTTCTTCTGAACTAAAAATTTGGACCAAGCCTGAAACAAGTTCAAATAATGGCTGAAAAAATTGGATTTTAATTGATTTATCATTTGTTAGCTACAGCCCCTTGCTTATGACATCAAGTACATGTACAGTAATTTGTATGCAGCCGCAGAGTTCCTCTGGCGACAGTTATCCTATATACAGCTCTACAGTTCGATCTAGTTAATGTCTATGACTTACGTTTACCGTTCTGAGTACTCCTATCATTTTGATCATTCAATCACTACCAGAAAACCAAGTATTGGCGACTGCTCTAAGGCTTTTTGCCACTGCCATTGGCTGTGGCAGGACACTAGCGACAGCCGACAAGTGGGTAAAAGTTTACCACTGCCAAGGACAGTGGCAAAAGTCAAAATTTACCACTGCCAATGCCGGTAAATGTTGACTATTTGCTACTGCCAAGTGCCAAATGTTGACTATTTGCTACTGCCAAGGAAAGTGGCAACCGGATTTTGGAAAAAAAGAAAATTTGATTTCACATTTTCAACATCAAGATTATTTTCATATTTTCAGTTGCACTACACTTCTGATAACAGGTAGGGTTATATACTTAATATACTCAAAAATCAATTACATCACGATCCCCGTGCTTTTGGCAATGTCAGGTCCAAACACCCTAGGACAAGACTTACAAGACACATACATCAACAAGACATGCCTATGACTGTTACCAACATGGCTTAGTCCATAGGCAACTCCCTTGCATCAACAAAGACACACTGACTCATACTAGTAACACCTGTCAGCAAACCTGAGCTATCTGCAAGCTTCATTAGTTTGGATTCAAACGGAGTTCTAGGCTTTACTTCCTGGATCTCATTCCACTCTTCACGGTCGAGCATCCTGGTGGTCTCGACATACTAAACACTGCCAACAGATGGTTTTAATTCTAGAATAGAACCGACCTCAGGTCACATTCTCCAAGACCACGTTATTCCCCCAAAGGGAAGCTTTTCTAGATAAGAAACATAAGGAATTATGCTACAACGTTTCAGTAAACCTAATCCATTGTGGTCCATCGAAAACAATTACAAAATAAAACAATGAATTGATCAGAGGTATAGAGTCTCACAGGACGTGTTTGTAGCATTTGTTTCAGAAACATAACCATCTTTGTCCAGCATCACTGCATCATCTGCCTTAGCAAGATTTCCTTCTACCTGCATTTTCCAAGAAAAATATATCATAACATTAGACATACACTCAAGTAGATGTTAAATAAATGGTTAGCAAGTAGAAAAGATATGATTTGAGCAAAACCTACCATTCTCTGTAAACGGATCCACTGTCGACCAATAGTCATACCTTATTTCTTTCCTGTTCGTCCTTAGTCTTCAGTAATTTATGTACACGGCTGCAAACAAAACTTGGATAAGCATCTGGACTATCCTGACTGCACACGCTGCAGATTATCTAGAAGGAAACACATACGTCCATTGAAGATGATCTTGTCTACATGATATGCCTTTTCTGGTGTACATGCAGTATGTAGAGTCATGATGTGGGATATTACGACAAAGATTTTTGCTATAAGTCGGCACCTCATTGTTCATGACTTCATGAGATTATATAAGACCACAAAAATATCTGTGGTTTTCTGGTAAGTTGACATTCTTTGGCTTCTTAACACGCCTAGCTCTTTGCTTTGGTCCAATGCCAACCAAAATCATGGGTGTTCTTTTAATTGGTTGTCCATCATCTTTAACAAGTATCCCCTTTTTTTCGTTTCGATCAATTCTTCTACAAAATCTGGTTCAATTTCCACCATCTAATTAAACACATAAGATATACATTGATAAACTAATATGAAGAATCGTGCCTCCATTAATTCCAAGGCTCCAGCATCCATACATACAACTATACTGACTCCTACTATTCGAAGTAAAAGATCCATTGTCGACCAAGTATACTAATCTAGTTGACGCATTACAAAAATGATTCAGATTAACATGCTAAACCACAGAATGTAACTCAATCTACAAACAATCAACATATCTCATGAGGAGCTGACAGCAACATATTTGCTAAATGCATCTCAATGTTTCGTACCAAACAGAGCCTTTGAGGTGACATGGTATCTGTTGTAGATTGTTATGAGACTCCACAGCTTTAACTCAACATCTATGTACATTGATACTGGTCACTGTTTCTGTTCACCACAAACACTATGAGTTATCTGACACGGAACCATGAACCGCTCTTATCTGACATCCCCCAAATAAGTCTATGTCTACATGTTTGTGATCATATATCAAGGATCAGTCTGAACTCTGAATAAAGACTACATATCCAAGACTACTCATTGGCAGTTGCATTAACATGAACAAACTATTCAACATATTGAGGATTCAAAAAAGAAGTAGCAAGCTACAAAACCTGGAATAGTAGCACGGCTTTGCAAGTCCTTAGATAAAGAATCGACACGCTCTTTGGTAGGCACCTAATGAAAGAAGAAAGATAGATGCTATCATCAGCAGACGAACTAAATGAGGAAACAGGGTTCATCTTCTTGACCACAATTAGAGACAAACGTTAGACGCTCATGAAGATGATGAAAATGTTGTCTCAGACAAAAAGTATAAACATTAAAGAAGATCGTACATGACAAAACATAGACAGTCACGTTTCTAGGAGACGCCAAAGGAGGAAGGCAAAGAGTGCAGTTGAAAATAAAAGGCTATATAAGCAAAGTCCCGCTAACTTCAGAAAAATTACAAACTATATATAGGTTTGTAAATTGAAGGTTGAGTTAATATCAGAATTATTGAATATGGAGTAGGATATCACAAACATTTTAGAAAAATAAATTAAACACAATGATGAACGGTTCACCTCCAGGCTTAGCTGCTGGTAGTACTTTCTGGCATTCGGGAATGGTAGTAATCAGTTAAACCAATCCTAATTCCATTGAATTTGATTCAAAGTAGATAGCAAGCACGAATATAATACCATATCAACAGTGATGTTTCCAAGTTGACCTTTCCATGTTCAGGCTTCAGTTTTTTCAAACGCCCCTGCGATAGAACATAGGGTTTACAAGGTGAAGCAAATCAAGGGAAGGCTTGATGAAAAGACAAGAAGCAGTAAACTTCATCCATTATCTTTACAATTTCAAAAGAGTAAAAGCTTCCATATCAACATGTAGTGGATTACAAATATCCTGTTTTTTGGTAGTGAATTACAAACAATAGCTGGAATTACTCAACAATATATCATCATGGCCGAATGTAATTCAGAAAGGAATATGACCATTAGCTTGTTCCAAATTCCATTCGCAACCTGGAGATTAGTTCAGTACAAAGCAAGAAGTACATACAGTGCTTTCAGATTAAGCATTAGATAAGAACTAAAACAGTTGAGTCCTAGTTATCTCCTCCGCATCCTGGACGAAATCTGATTTGAAATAGTTATCTCCTCCACACCAGTGGCAGTGTGGTTGCTGTCATCAGAATGGTTACAGCCAGTTGATGGGTCTTGGTTGGTATCATCCCGAACTCCATGAAAAGAGTCCCCAGAGACGAGTGCCTGTAGCAACTGGGGTGCTGGAGGCACGGTTACTTCCACTGTCCCTTCTAGCATCTTTACCACAGTACCCATTGTTGGCCTTGTACTCTCTTCATCTTGAATACACCACACTGCCACTAGTGCCACCCGCTCTGCTTCAACTGTGTCGTATGCCCCTACAAGTCTATCATCGACTATACGGGCTACATTGCCTTCAATTATTTTACGAGCTGCCCATGGTGGAAAGAACCACTTCTCGTCTGTTGTATCTTCTTTTACGTCTCCTTTACCTCCCGATGGTTGCGTCTCTACATTACGTCTTCCAGCTACGATTTCCAGCAATGTCATTCCATAGCTATAAACATCAGCTTTTGCTGTAATTTCCACCCCAGATATCCACTCTGGAGCGACATAACCCCGAGTTCCCTTCATTGTGGTCAGAACACGACTGAAATCCCTGCCAATAATTCTTGCCATCCCGAAATCCGACACCTTTGCTGTGAATTCGTCATCCAGGAGTATGTTTTCTGGCTTAATATCACAATGTATAATGCAATCTCGACACTCCTCATGCAAGTAAGCAATAGCCTTGGCCATACCAACTGCCACACGAAATCTAACATCCCAGCTCAAAGTCTGACCACCTTTTCGCAAAAAAGTACTCAGTGGACCATTAGGCATGTAATCATAAACTAGTAGCCGATGAGAACTCTCTGAGCAAAAACCTCTCAAACGTACAAGATTAACATGCTGAATATTTCCAATTGTGCAGACCTCTGCTCGGAATTCTTTCTCACCCCCATCAGGCCTTTCAAGCCGTTTCACGGCAACCAGCGATGAATCAGATAACTCCCCATAAAAAACTGCTCCAAAACCACCATGCCCAAGTTTATCTGAGAAACCACGAGTCGCTGCATAAAGCTCCTTGTAAGAGAAAACCCTCAAACTTGTTACAGGAAATAATTCAATTTCTTCTTTCTTTCTCCTTTTGTTCCTCTTATACCAAATTAGCAGTACCAAGAGTATCAATATAACAACAAGCATTAGTCCACACACACTACCAATCAAAACTCCTATTATCCATTTATGCCTCTTTGATTCTCTTTTAGGAATCCTAATATATAACACAGCTTCGTCTGTGCTATCATGCGTTAAATTCCGAATATTTAGCATTAGTCCGTACAAGTTCTTACAAATACCAGATCTTTCATCATGGTTCAGCCCAAGACATGAACAATTTTTTAAGCAGGTCTTCTCACATAAATTTCGATCGGCTGGAAATATGACACTAGACGAATTATCATAAATAACAACACCAATCTCCTCAAACATATCATTCTTATAACATAAATCCTGACTATCTCGACGACAACCTCCAGTAAAGTCCCCAGATTCCCATGCCAAGTCATCAGATGGATGAAATCCAGTGAGACATTCGCATGGTTTAAATGTACTTCCGCTGCAAAATCCTAAATTTCCACATAACCCGTAAACATCACAAATATTAGCATCAGGCTGAGACAAATAATTGTTCCAATTTCCATTCTGGGATGACCATGAGTATTGTTTGAATTGGCCATATGAATCAACATAGAAGCGTGTAAGCGGTTTTAAATTAAACTCTGATGATACTTCAGTGTATATAAAAAAAGCAGAAGAATTGAAAGGGTTCTCAAATTTAAAATCGTAAAGATATGAGCTACTCATTTCAGGCACATTAGGAAATGTAGTTCCATCCCACTTACCACTTGACCAATAAGTAAAACTATTATTAAAAACAAGTTCAAACGCACCAAAATCAGACTGCCTTAGCCGGAGAATGTAGTTTCCTGGTGATGGATCTTTGGCACTCCGCCAAGAAGATAAAAACTGAAACCCACTGATCTTCATTCCTGGCAACCACGTGTCTGTTGGGAGCTGGAAACTTTCCCAAACAATATCTCCTTTATCAGAAAGAAGAAGCAAGTTTCCGGTGTCAAGAAACTTCAGTTGTGTTGCTTTTTCAATATTTTCTGAGTGCCACACCCTAATGCCATTAGAGTCTATTATCTCCAATTGACCTTTTAATCTGAGTTTAGCTGAAGTCAGATTCTTGACAGAATTTTGACGATTTACAACCCAAACATAAGTTCGTATTGGTAATGAAGCATACCACATACCAAGATACCCCGATTCTCCATTGTAACTGAAAAAACCAAGTTCAAAAGAATTATTTTGGCTGAGAATAGTAGAATTTCCAGCAATCAAAACGATTCCTTCAGAATCTAAGCTTGATTCAACTTCAACAACAACAAGTAACACACAAAGAAGGGTAATTGACAATGATGTCGAAAATTTAGCCATTTTTGAAAGGATTTGAGTAATTGAGAAGACAAGTAAGTGAATGATGTTCAAGAAATCAAATTAAAACTGCTGCTGCAGTGTCGAATGTAGTTTGTGGCTGCTCTGTTTACTGTTGGTTGAAATGTAGGATAATTGGGTCTGATTATGAGGTAGATGATGAGGTCGTGGCATCATCATCATCATACTTTAAAAGGCTTAATCTTTACAAAAAAACTAAAAGGCTTAATTAGTTTATGTTAATTACTGATTTGGCAAGTGAGTCCCACTTTGATATTTGAATATTTGATAGCTGAGTTTTTGTGAGTCATTTGATCTGCTTTTGTTATGCAGGGACAGGGATTCATAGATCAATATTGAATTCAATCAGAGCTGCCACATTGTTTGAATTGCTGTAAGAAAAGATCACTTGGGCCAGGGGAGTTTGAAGGACCATTAGCAGGGGAGTTATTATTGCTGAAGCTATTTTTCTTCTGGCTTTTGTGATAGTGATACTCTTCCCGGCCTCCACATTGCTGAAATAGAGTGACTAGTTGATAGCCATGGCTACCCAAATGAATCTTATTGCTAGTATATCTGACAAGACATGTTGTATTCATTGGTCTGAATATTCATTGAAGCCTTGGGGGGTTTATTGCCTTGTTGTTTTCATCTAGAAATGTTCCTAGGAGGCTTAGGAGTAGTAATGTTTGTGCCCAGAACTAGAAGCGAGCTTGGGACAGAATGCCTTATCATCTATACTTTGTCCCTCTACTTTCTTATGCAGTAATGTATTGATGAGATCAAATACACCTGAGTTGCCAGATTTATAGTACGAGTGGAACCTGTTATATACATAATTACATACTGTCTTCTTGAATTCAACCTGATAACAAACTGCCATATGCATGGCAAGTTAGTTTCATGACCAATGGTGTGTAAATGCGCACAGCTACGTTGCTGCAAATTTAAGCATGCGACAAACTGCCCACGCATATGGAATGACCAATGGTGTGTAAATACGGCTACTTTGCTGCAAATTTAAACATACGGCTACTTTGGTGAAAATTTTTGTTTGGATAAAAATATAAACATTTTTAACTGGAACAACATCTCCATAAGGGATGTCCACCATCTAAACCAAAAAACAAGGATACATTTCCATATTTAAGACTAAATGCATCTAACCTAAAGCTGCTTCCTTAAAAGAAAGTATCAAAAATCAGAAAAACAAAACATCATTACGGATTTGAATTTTGTATTCAGATTTTTCAGCTATGGCCAAACTAATGGCTGAGTGTAGGACTCAGATCTTCATCAACACCACCCCACATTCGCACACGTTCTGAAGCCTGTGCCGCCTGTACCATAAATTATCAGTACATTATTCCAAATTTTCGTCAAGAGCACCCGATGACCCAAGATCCCAAAGACCTTTTGCTCATAGCTTGGATTCATAGGCATGGATCATTTATGAAACTATTCCAAGATCAAGTTGTCTTCATTATGAACATCATTAGAAAGGGAAAGGATGACTGCTACTTAGTTTGACTTTAGATATTCAATGGGGGTCATAGGAACCAATTTTTTTTCTTTATTTTTGCTTATTCAATTTAAGAAAATGAAAGAAATTTTCTTACCTCAGTGTTCCAGTTAGTTCTCCAAATGATTACCAATAGGACTGCCGTCTGAAGGGCAGTTCCCCAAAGCATGCCAACCCATATTCCCTAAAGCAATAATATCTAATTAGTGTCCAACTCCAGGTGAAGAAAAGAGAAAAAACATTTATAAGCATTGTCGATAATTTGAACATCAATGAGGTGGTAGATCAAATAAGCGAAAACGAAGAATTACATAGAAAAAAAAAAGGGGCAATATAGTCATGACCAACACAAACATATAACTCTAACGCAGAGGAAGAGTGTGAGCAGAGTGTCTAAAAGAAAAGTATATTACCTGTACACCCCATTTTAACACATAACCTAGAAGAAATCCAAGAGGGAGTCCGAATACGTAATAACAAGCCAAATTTATGTAAGCCACTAATGCTTGCCAGCCACCTCCAACAGCAACACCTACCACAAGAAACAAAATTCTTAATGCTTATTGTGGAAAATGTACAAATAAGTGGAACTCTCCATGATTGATACATAAGATGTTGAGATCAAGTGAAGTTCATAAGTTTTCAAGATAGGACACTGTTATGGGGAAAAGTACATCAAAATGAAATAAATTCACCAACAAGCAGAAATTTCGTGCCCAGATTTTTTTTTCTTCTTTTTATCTATGTTGTCAAGTAATATATACCTGATATAACCGGCTGGACACTATTAAGTACCATGGTGACACCAAGAAGGGGTGCTAGGTGAGAAACTGCCTTTTGAAGTTCCTTGCTGCTAGTGAAAATGACAGCAAAATCATCTTTGGTTACAAGGATTAGGGCCATGAAGAATATTCCAATTAGGAGAGACTCGGCAATTACAACAATAACAGAATATTTCGCAGCTCTAGCATGTCCTGATCCAAGCTCATTGGAGACACGCACACTGGATTAAACAGAATAGAAATAAACGAGTAAATAAGAGAATGAGTATGACACTTTCACGAGAGAATTCACACTTGCACACTAGCATCAGCCTTATCATCTAGTCATTACAGTATAACCATCATTGAAATTCCATAAATTCCAACAGTTTCACAATGAGACCATGACTAAAACTTTAAAAGAGATAATGGAAGTTACGATATAGATTTTATGTTGGTTTTAGATTGTTGGATAGATTGCAGATGAGTTTAGTTATTGTTACCTTATTGCAGCATTGATTCCAATGAACAACATGGCTTCCCAACCATTGATATTCATGCTGTAACAAAAACAATAAACAAAGAACTGTGAGCGCGTAAAATATTTTTGGCAAGATGCAGAATGTTAGATAAAAAATGAACTTTAAGGTGGCAAGTGTTTGGCGATGAAGTTTACATTAGAGAGCGTATGAAATTCAAATTTATGTCCATCTTGGATGGAAATTTTCCAGAAGAAGGATGAAAATCATTCTCACCAGATAGAGATGGATCCAACCGCAATCACTGCATTTTTAAGATGTCCTGTGAGAACGACTAGAACCATCATATACCACACTTCTAGGCAAAGCATCACAGCTGAGGCCAGAGAGAGCCTAACGAACGCCCAAATTTCATTGAAGGCCAACATGGATAGCCCATGCCATCCATCTTTACAATAACGAACCACATAAGCCACCTGTGACAAAGCCACAAGCCAACCCGAAATGTCGTATGCAAATGCAGCACCTCCAGTACCCCATCCGAATACATAGATAAAGAGCCATAGCAAAAATACGTGAAAAACCAGAGCTACAAAACCAATGTATGCGAGGGCAGCAACTTTGCTTTGGGATTGTAAGAACTTTTGCGTAGGAAAATTGATAGCAAGAGAAAACATCTGAGGTATGATTTGGATTGCAAATCTCCCAGCGAGATCAGCAATGTCATCTTCCTGTCCAAGGAGCTTTAGGACAGGAGTGGAAAATATATATATCGGGCAGAGGATGATGCAGGTGACTAATAAAATTATCCATGAGCGTTGCATGTAAACGCCAAGCATGAAAATCTGTCCAGCACCAAATGCTTGCCCACATAGAGTCTCAAGCGCACTTCCCATACCAAGCTACATTAATAACAAGTCTGTTAGTCATGACAACCGAAATGAGATATAAGAAATTATCAATTAACAGTCTGCAAGCAAAGTGCCACCACACAAATCGTGTCTCCAAGAAATTTTTATGTCTCGGTTTTGTTTCATTAGCATTTAGCTTGTTTAATTTGTTCTGAAAATTGCTCCCAAGGATGAAGTTGCAGAATAGTAGTTCTCATCTGATTCAAAGGGTCATAGTTTGATTAGTTTCTAACTGTGAGTTTAGTTCCATTATATTATGGGGGTAGGTGCTGCCACAGAAAGTACAGACTGCATGTCTGCACCTCTCTTTCCAACTACAACAGAAGTTTTCAGTGAAATTGCTAAGAAACATGTGCTGAGAATGCAGAACAGAATCAACAGATAGGTAATTCATGGATCTGCATTCTGCAATGTGATATATGGTCCTAGATAAGACATCTAAAATGATTTAAGTTCATATAAATAACCATTACAATTCTTCTAAAACTCTAAAATGCACCTAGATGTTCAATTCCAAATGACAAAAACCATAGAAATCATTTCTGCTGTTAAGTATAGAGTTGCATATATGCAACACTTTCAATGGGGATGCTCATCAGTTCTTAACTTCCCCCAACAAAACAGGGCGATTCATTAGGAACTGTAGCCGCTAATTAGAGTAGTAATTCATGGAATAATATGGTTAAATAAGATGACCACCTGATCATAATTGATAATTCCTATGTGGGTGGGGAGGGGATGTTTGGGCATCCAAGAAACAAAAAAATTTGAAGAAGAAGAAGAAAGCAAATGAATTGGAATGAAGAACATACCAGAAATCCAAAGGAGAAGTTAGAGATAACAGACATAGCAATGGCAATAGCAGAAAGCTGAACATCACCAATATGTCCAACAAAAATTTGTGTAACAGAATTAATTCCATAAACACAAAGTATATTAAAAGCAATAGGACCAGCAATATTCCATAACTTGATACTTTCAATCCAACATATTGATTTTGCTTCATAAAAATTAGTTACTTTTGGATAATCTGTTGAACCATCTTCTCCACTAGCTAATGTAGTTGGTGCATGGTGTAAAACTTCACCAGTTTCAATAGAAGTATGATCTGCACAATCATCACCATTATTTAATAATAATGGTGCTTCCATAATCTCTGGTCTCAAATATGATAATGGTGTTGTTGCTGTTGATGATCTTGGTAAGGATAATCTTCTACCTACTTCTAACTCTACAAGTTCCTTCCCAACAATATCATGAGAACCACCACTACCATTACCACTTTTATCTTCCTTTATAAGAGATATAAGAGATGAAGTTGAAGCAGATTTTCTTCTGCTTGCTTCATCTCTATCTGGGTTTATTTGAGGAAGAGTAGGTTGTTTTCCTTTTCCCTTACCTATTTTTGCTTTTTATTTATATACCCTTTTTATTTTTAT
>JABWDY010013210.1:0-20986 GCA_013358455.1 Thalictrum thalictroides | reverse complement strand
TTTGAAAGAGAAATGCATTCAAATTTCGAAAGGAACATAAAGTTTTGATTTGGTGGTTGTATGAGTTGTGTGGATGGAATGAACTTGGAGGTTGTATGTCTCCCATAGACCATATATAGTTGCTCCTCATCACATCACCCATTTGGCCATTTGTGAATTGTGATGGTGATAACTTATACTAGCACTTTCAAACACAAAATGACAGAAGTTCAAGGTTTTTCACTCATTGCACATATATATATTAGTACAAGCTTAATTAACATCATAAGAAAATGATCATAATTAAAACTCCAACAGTAAGATACAAAGAAACTGAAGAAATTGGTAAATGAAATGCAGCCGACTTTTTGTTAGAACTATGTGTATTAGTAAATGAAGTACCAAACCCCCTCGCACCGCGTGGCCGGCTGAAACCCCCACCACGAAAACTTTTCTTCATGTGGACTGAAAACTTTCCACCATGGAAAGATTGTAACAAGTCTGTTACTGTTTTATCTTTCTTCTTTGAAACTACATCAATAGAATCCGAAGTCTTATGCTGTTGAAGATCAGTTGAATCTTGAAATGTTGGAACTAAGACATGACCATGAACACTAGTAGTTGAAAAAAGTTCTGAGATGAAAAGAAAGACGATGAATGAAATAGATATTAGCAACTTCATCATAGTCAGTTTTTGTTTCTGCAGAAGGAAGCTAAAGTGTAATGTTGTAGTTACAGATAATTGGATTTCTGTGTAGTTTGTTGGTTACAGTCTAAGTTTATATAATGATGAATGGAAACAGATAGGAAAAATGCAGCTAGCGCGTTCAAGAACTTTTTCATTTGGTCTTCTTTGACAGCATGCAATCAAGAAGACTTGGTTGAAATCATCCGACCATCCTACTCTACTGGCGGGACCAGAATTTCAATTTCAACGAGTGGTAGGAAACTGTCAGGTACATCACATGTATGTCTATTCATGCCTTCATGGGATAAGATCTTTAATTAGTTGATGACATATCATGCAATTAAGAAAAATAAACTAATGATTAGTGACTTCTCTATTATTATGATTTAATTTTACAGATTTGCGGCAAATTATATATATAATAAAAATCAGATTCTGAGCTATTTCGTGGGGTGTCATGTTCAATTCAGACTTCAGAGTAATCAAACAAACATCTATTCATTATCATTACCAGCCAGAGTTAAATTTTCGATGAATTCACGAAGAAACATGTCAAATTTGTCGTAAAAATATATTTTCTAGTATGAAATCATAAGTATCTTCATCTTGTTATGTTCTGACTTTTTGTTAGTCAGAATGGATTAGCTCTTTTAATTTGTATCTTAAAAACCTTCTAACTAAAGGTTTCATTCATTATTCCTACTGAGATGAACTATAAAGAATTATACAAGTAATCACTGCAAAACACCTAATAAGATGCTTTTAATTTGTATTAACACATTCATATCGATCAGATGTGAGGATTAAGTGTTGTGCTCTATTGGCAAGACGACTAAAAACTAGACTTGATGCAATCTGCAATTTCAATCTTAGCACATTACTCATTTCATCTCATTGTTTATGATGTTGAATTTCATTTAGCTGAATGCCTGAAATTAGATTTCGCACGTTGCACATACTTAAAAATTAAAATTGTTTCCTGCACATATTTAATAATATTTCATTTGAATTAATGCATTTCGTATGACAACCACAGTTTATATATATTTTCATTTGCATTGTTTTGCTTATCAAATAAATTATCCTTATAGTTTATAGTTGGTACTTGGTAGAGTAGATTTTGCATTTTAAGATATCGGAGGAAACCACAATTGATAAACTTAATAGCATATTTATATATAATTAAGGAAACACAACCCTTCTAAAATAATGTATTATGATTTCCTAAAATAACGGGAAACATTCTCCATGGATCTACGGTTTTGACAGTAGAGATTGAAGAGATTTAAGAGAGATTTGATAGTAGAGATTGAAGAGATTTGATATAAAATTTGCAAGAAATTGATCGGAGATTGAAAAAATTTGAGAGAGAGACTGAATTGAAGCAATGAAGGCGTTTAGGTTTTCGCAATGGTTTTATGTGTTTTTTTTTTTTTAAGTCAAACCATACATATATTAATAAAAAGAAACCAGTTTGTACACAGATGATGATGCTTGTTCCCTAAAGGCATTTAGAACCCTAAAAGGTAAATACATACTACCTTTACCACATCTACAAATATCCTTTGAAAAAAAGGAACCAAACTGACATCCCTTAGAAGCCAAAATATGAGCACAACTAACATAATCTCTAGGGACAAAACAAAAACAACAAAAAGACATACGTCTAACAGAAGATATCTTGAAGAAGATTGTGAAGATCCCAGCTAAGATTAAAATCATTTCCATTAAGTGCTTCCGTCCATACTTGACAATCAAAGAAAACCAAAAGACATTGGACACCTTTTTGTACTGCACATAACAAAGCTTCTTTGATCGCTAGTCCTTCAGAAGAAGCAAAGTGTTGGTTGCTTCCTGCAAATAATGGAAGTTGCGAGTATCTCCCATAAACAAAACCAGAACCTGCAACTGATTTAGTTTCATCGAATGCCTCATCAGTTATAAGGTACAAAGATTTCTTTAGATGAAAAAGTCCAATTATAGTTGCAAGAGCATTTTGGTCATTATAATGAGTTGTCCTACAACCTAATCAAACTCCTTGGGCCCTATAAAACTAGCAATTTGGTCCTTGGGCCCAAAACGCTGTTGAGGAAACGTAGTACAACGACGAATTCAAATTTGACACGTGGTAATATGGAACAATGCTCTACCGGGTCTGTGTGACTGACTGACTGTTTTGTGAAGCGTCTAGCAGGCCGGGCTGCGCAAAAGATGCAAGCCCAATTCTTAAGACTGGGCCAACCCTCTATCCAGTGAAGGCGGGTCGGGTTACTTCAAAATCTGAATTAGGAAAAAATTTCGGACAGCACGTAAGTTCTCACTTCTCAATTTCTCATAGTGGGAATGTGGGATTGGAAATTTAGAATGATAAACCCACCAAGCCATACCCCGACCCGAACTAATCACACCCGAAGTAAATAACTAAACAACGGCCCCGAGGTGTACAGAATCAAAATAAATCCTCTTTTAAAGTAAAGAGTAAACCCAAACCCTCGGACCTATCTATCAGTTATCACTTATCAGTTCTGTTGTCTATTCTATCTGTTTTGAGTTTTGACTGCTCGCACTCTCGCCGTTTCAAAGTTGTTCCCGAAGTAAAGCTTGCTCCAATCTTCAAGATTCCAGGTTCTTTTTATAGTTTTTATCAAAGTTCTTTAGATTTCGATTTTAATGTATGTCTGTTCCACCATTTGTTTGACTTATACAATTTGTTTTCGTTGAATTTCGATATCAAACGCTAATTCAAGATTATTATTCAAACGTTTCTAAAACCCTTAACAAATTTCTATGTTTTTTTTTTCGTTTAATTACGAAGATTTTAACGATGACGATGATTAGTTAGTGATAGAAAAAAAATTAGGGTTTTGAAATTTATTCCCCAAAATGAGTTTTTGATGTTTGATGTTCTTTTGATTCCGGGATTAGTAACTGTTTCTTGTTTGTTTACATTGAAGATTAAAGTATGAGTAGCCGTGCAAGTAGAACCCTCTATGTTGGCAATCTGCCAGGTGATATTCGCGAACGGGAAGTAGAAGATATATTTTATAAGGTAAATTTTTTATACTATACTTGTTAATGAATTGTTGGTATATTTATGTGTGTTCTGTATTATTTTGTCTATGTGTTGTCCAAGTTTGTGTGGTTATTACGAAATTCAATTCTTGATGTTTATTTGTTGCAGTATGGACCTATAATCGATATTGATCTGAAGATTCCACCAAGGCCACCAGGTTATGCCTTTGTTGAGGTGATTTTGGTACTTTGAAAATTGTAGAGGACAGTTAAAGAATGATATAGAAATATAAGATTGTAATCAGAACACAAAAGCTTACTAAATATTGTTATAATTCTTGTACCTGCCATGTTATGTCTAATCTTTTGTTATCTTATCTGAGTATTAGTTTGAAGATGCTCGAGATGCTGAAGATGCCATTCGTGGTCGTGATGGATACAGCTTTGATGGCCATCGGTTACGGGTTAGTTAGGGTTTCTGATTTTTGGTTGTTGTTACTGCGTTATAATTACTTCAAAGTTAAAAAATGTACATTTCAAAATCTCTTATTTTTATAGGTTGAACTTGCACATGGTGGGCGAGGGCAACCATCGTCAACAGATCGTCGCAGCAGTTACAATGGTGGTGGGCGTGGAGGCGGGGGTGGACGGGGAGGCGGACTCTCCAGGCATTCTGAATATCGTGGTGTGTATCATCATAAGAAACACAGGCTTGTCTTACTCCTTGGGCTCCATGTCCATTTACAGGAACTTGTTCTCATTTTGTTTCCTATGTGCAGTGTTAGTGACTGGATTACCATCATCTGCGTCATGGCAAGACCTCAAGGTAGTCTTGCTTAACTCCTTGTTCCGTAAACCGGATCATTATACACAAATACACATGCTTCTCTATTTATCATCATCCTCTTGCTTAATAATTTCTCTCTTCAGGATCACATGCGTCGAGCTGGTGATGTCTGTTTTTCTCAAGTCTTTAGAGATGGAAGTGGTAAGTTTCTTTATAATTGAATTTCTGAATATTTGATATTTTCTTGATCTACAAGTGATAGGATAAAACTAGGAGCAAACCGGAAAAAGAGCGTAGAAGCACATATCTCACAAATCAGTGATGTGAGAAATTTGGGAAGTTGATCGCTATAATAAGATAAAATTTGTACGATTGCAGCTGGATAGTGTGGTTTGTTTTGATAATTAAAAAGTCAGTTTGTTGTGTTGAAGAATAAGCCGCGTCCTCAGTGGAGTGTGGAGATAAGCGTTTTGGAGTGTCTCTCATTAATAGTTCATTACTGCCTATGATATGAATTTTATGAGGGATAGGAGATGCTTTAGGGTTTGTGGCAAAATGAGATCATGTATTTTAGGAAAGAATGGAGGTATTTTCTTGTAAGGAATGATACGATCATACGAGGACTCGTGTACCTACTTTTTGTATTTTAGTCTGTTGGGAAAGTTTCGTTTGTGTAAATTAAGGAGCACCTCTTCTTTTTACAGACATACACAATTGCCTTCCTTTACACTATCTCTATTGTGCTTATTCAGTTTGTTATGTACTGGTTCTCAACTGTATGTCTTATGGACATATGGTGATTTTGCAGGCACCACGGGGATTGTGGATTACACAAACTACGATGACATGAAATATGCAGTAAGCTTATACTTTATAGAGAGATAATTGTGTGGAACACAGTATGGGAGTAATTTTTATGTATCACTGATTGATTTTCTTTTTAGATCAGGAAGCTTGACGACTCGGAGTTTCGGAATGCTTTTACTGAATCATATATACGGGTAGGATTTGCTGCTGTTACTGTCTTGATTATATTAAGGTTGTGAATTATGGGAAATAAATTCATTGAATGAACTCATTTTCATTGATCTTGAAAGTATCCAACCATCTTAGAGCCCACTACATTACTAATGCACTCTTTGCCTTAGGAATCAGTATGGTCTCTGTAGTTTGTTTTTCTTTCACGCGAAATGACATTGCCTGAGCTTTAGTTCCATCTGACTCTATTATAGGTCAAGGAGTATGACTCAAAGCGGAGCTTATCTAGGAGCCCCAGTCGTGGGAGATCATACTCAAGAAGCAGTAGTCGCAGTGCGAGTCGTAGCAGGAGTCGAAGGTCTGAACTACCAATGTTTTGTTATACTTTCTATCTTGTTTGACAGTTGACACCTCAAGCTTGAGGTATCATAGCATGACAAATAATTGGCAACTCTCAACCCACTTTCACACCATGAAATCTCTTTGGTTAAGAAATTCTGTTGTTCACTTTAAAAACCAACTGTAACCTGTTTGTAGCTTTTAAATATAAATAATCTTATATCAGGAAGAAAATTAACCAATCATGAACTTTTGTGCAGTAAATCCCCAAGGAGAAAATCTTCTCGTCGCTCTGTGTCTAGGTCTCGCTCGAGGTCTCGTTCACGTTCACAATCCAAGCCCCGCTCTTTGTCAAGGTATTTCAAATTTCTTTTTAAAATAGAAATGCATTGGAAATTCTTCACATGTTGCATGGATTTGCCCTGCCCATGTTTTCTTTTTTCAGCTTCTGTTTCAGACTTCTTTAGAAAGTCAATGCATTTGCATTAGGAGGCATAAAAAAATTCTTTTTATTCTCATATGCTGTCTAATCAAGTATCTGTTCCATGCGATATGTGAACTCACTATTAATTTTATATCATGAGTTTGATTGAGAGCACTAATGCATGATTTTTGGCAAATTCAAAGTTAGTTGGATTGTAAGGTATTTTCTTGTAGCCAAACACCTGTTATATATTTTCATTTTGAAATCATTTAATGGTTTAGTTTGGAGTTGGAACTGTGTGCTTGTGGTGAAAATCTATTGCTGTGATGTCCCTATTACCTTTTTTTATCACAAAATGTTGATATCGTTGTAAGTTTTGTTGCATTGTATATTTGTATGTGAGATTTATGATTCTTGATTTTCCTATTTTCGTCATTTGTGCACTTCAAGTTTCACTGGTTCGTTTATCATAAATCGATACAAACTGAATTTGGTCTAAAAGTTCTAGATATAAGCACCTGTGGTCACCGTCTGGACTCTGTTTTAAAGTCATTATTCTAAGTGATTTGACAATTGGTCGGTTAAATTTTTTCGAGCCAAAAAAATAAATGGAAACAAATTACAAAATAGTCATGGATAATGACTTTGACTCTACTTTTGGACCAGAAGGGTTGGTTGAACACTACTTTCCAAATCCCCAGTAATTATCCCACACCATTCCAATGACTGGTAGAGTTTATTCTTGGCAGTCCCTGATTTCTATGTGGTTATTGAATTCTGATCCCAATTCCCAGCACTATATCTTCACATCATACTTTGTTCTTTTTTCCAAAAATAGGGTGGGGATAGTTGAGAAAGAACATACCAAGTTGCACAGTTTTTGTTCTGTGTTTATGAAGGTTGCCTTGTTTCTTTTCTAGATATGGCTTTCCGCGGCGATTTGGGATTGCATATTAGGAACTTCATGGGATATGGTGCAAATGCCTGCAATCTTTTGGTTGTAGAGGTATGCTGTATAATGGATGAACGGCTATTAATAACCTGAACAATATTAATTCTTACACCTTATTCATAGCACATACTAAGTGGAGCTGAAGTGGAACAAATAGATGATCAATTGCACAATCAAAGCTGGATAATTGTGAAGTCCATGTTATTTTGGGGGCTCAGCATCATGCACCTGTAGGTGTGATCGGAATCATTCTCTTCAAACAGGGACTTACTAAAAGGACTTGCACACAGGATTCTATGATTATTGTGGTACAAAAGGAAATCCATACCCTATCCCTGGAATCTTTATATATTATACTTGATGAGGAACTTATCTTCATTTGATGAGGTTATTTAAGTGGTTCATAGTTACCTGTTGCATGATTTCTGATTTGTATGTTTTTTATATGCCCTTTGCATTTATGAATGTGGACTCTGACGTGGATGAGGCGTCGAGGCTTTTGGATCAAGGTGTTAAGGAAACGTTGTGGATAATGAATTGGGTTGTTTCTGGAACTTTTGCAGATCACGATCCAGATCCAGATCTCCGTTGCCCTCTGTAAGTTGTTTCTCATTCAAATTACTTACCACTAATTTCGCGACTGTCAGTTTCCACCCTTTGTCTCAACTTGAGTAATGCAGCTTCCTCCCCAGAAACGTGTCAGTAGGAGCCCTAAAAGGCGGAGCCTTAGCAGGAGCAAAAGCCGAAGCTTATCTCGATCTCGTTCACCTCCTGTCTGTAAAAATTATCTTTTTTCTTAAGAAATATTATATACCAATTTGCTCTAATTCAAGGACATTATGTCATCTAACAACTGAAAGTTTTCGTGACAGGTCAAATCTGATCGTGGTGGGTCTGTTGACCGAAAAGATCATTAGGCTAGAGTCGAAGATAATTTTTCAGATTCCGCCTGGTCACCTGGTGGATGTTTTATATTTAACAGCTGAGATACTCACTGCTCTAAAAAATGTTGGTTGGGAATTATGTTGAACTGATGCATTTCTTTTAGACTTTTCAAAATGTTAGTGTCAAAAATTACGTTCAAATGGTATTTGTATGCACCACCTCTTCTGTATTAGATTGATTATGTATTATGTTCGACACCTTAATTGGTTAGGTTTAGAATTTTCATTTAATATATGAAAATGAAGTTTGAACTTATGTTGCGAAATCTGGTTCATAACTTCATATGGTAATTTTTTTATGGTGAATACTGAAAAGATCAGAAACAGGCAATTTGCTTCAAAAGTTATTATGTTAATATGTCTGTTGGTTCCTATGAAAATAATTTAAGCTGTTTCTTAGTATAGTATAGTATAAATATATAGCATACGTAGTTTATAAGGGGTGGGGGTCCCCTCAACCCCGTTTGCCTTCAAAAAATATGAGCCTTACAAGTATGAGCCATGTCAAGAACTTGTCATTTATGTGTTGTATGAGTTTAGGCATGGTATAAACTTTATTTTCAAGTTTCAACCAACCGAAGAGTATTACATGGTATTGAGGATGAGGTTGGCGAAAAAATCAACTGGACAATGTTTGTGCCTTTGTTGCATTTACAAAACACATGAGCTTATCCACTTATTACCCAAGTGTAATATAAAACAGCCATTATTGTGTCTGGGTCCAATGCAACACAACTTTGGAAGTATTTATATTTCCCTTAAATCGAATATGAGAATTTGGGATTACAGAAAATTGCAGAATAGTTTCTCCCCATGACAGTATGACACCACACAATTATTATATATCCCAAACGCACATAGATTAAAGGCGCCAAATCATAGATTGTTTTTAGTTGCTGTGGGGTCACAACCCAGAATAGTCTGATTGATATACAGACTCAAACGTTATAGTTTCACTTTCAAATATATATCTCTTCCAGTCATTTAGGTGGGCATCATATGAAAGGATGCAATGTACCAGTAGGGTGACTTTGTGCATTGGATGGATTTTCAGAGTGACTCAATGATGTCCGCTCAGATCCATGACTCTGCCAAACACTACTAGACCTGTTGCCAGAATCTAACCCACTGGCAGGCTGATGGAACGGCCCCCACCAACTGGATTCTCTTTCTACGGGGATTAATGGAAATGGAGCAAAACGATCCCTTTCCCATGCATAGAAATGACTCCGCTGTGAAGTATCTGGTTGTTGGAGGTTTCTAACAGATGAGCCAGAAGAAGGAAACACATAAAATCCATTGGTGCGCTCCGAAGATGAGGGCACTGGTCCTGTTGGAGCCCGTGGACCACTTGATCTCCTGGGATTGGAAAACACAGGTAAGCGCATGCTAGGCGTACTTGGCTGCTGCTGTTGATGACCTAAGGCTCTGTCATGGCTCCGAGAGTTGCTGCCTGGATAAGGTGGAACCGTAGGAGGAGCAAACGAGCTCCCAGTCCTAAGACCAGGCCTGAAATGTGTGAAGTTAGTCATGTAATGATACTATGTATAAAAATGAGAATTGCTGTTAGGTCAAGTAGTGATAATCTTAGATCATCCATACATACCCATGACTGAGAAAAACTGGATGCACAAAGGATCCTGATCTAGGTTGGCCATCAGAAGCAACCCTAGAAGATCTTAGTGTTGCAGACGAAACTGAAGCTTGATCAACACCACCCAAACGGGTACCAATTGAGAAAGAAGGTGATGGGTGGTCCCGCGTGTGGTAATGGAGATCTACAGCAGGGAAGGTATGGGAAGTTGCAATGTCACTGGGTCCTGAGAGGCCACTCCATTGATGACCAAAGCTTGTCTCGTCAGCAATACCTTCATTGGAACTAGATGATGAGGGTTGAAGTGGTTGGAGGTAGGCAAAATATGGGCATGAATGGGTAACTGAAGCTGCTGCATGTTCGGCAAAGACAGCATGGTGTCCCAGTAAATCGTGATCTGCATTGTACAATATTAGGGTATTATTGTAAGTACAGCCACAATTTCTCATCAAGTTTGTAGAAACTCTACAACTGATAAATAACTTACAAGCAGTTGATGGCAGTTCCCTTTCCCTGCAAGATTTAGCACATAGTGTCATTAGAACAGTAAACAGATGAAAAAACAACAACTCAGTTAGTATTTTCAAAAAGAATAAATGCTCTGATTTAGAAACTTATAGACAAGAAATGGGGTTCTCATTATAGGCTATATCTGAAGACTTACAACGATGCATAAATTTAGGGGGAAAGGTCCACTGAATGGTTTAGTGTAAATTATTGATGAATCTATGTTTTTATGCTTATGCTATCGTTTTAAATACTCTCAACGCGTTGCCAGTTGTAAATGAATATCCAAAATGTATAATACCCGCCAACTTTTTCCACACAAAACAACATCCATGTAGATCTATCAAACACAAGACAAAATATATATCACGAATATTCCTGCACCTAGAAAAACTGGTAATTTTCCATAATGCAGGTACACTTTGAGATTGCACCTGACCCTAAAGGGTGATAGAGATTGCATTCACCCTGGTGAGCACCAAAAGATTGTATTTGTACTGGCGATGAAAATTGATGAATCTCTTTTGAGATTATAAAAATACAAGGAGATGGACGAAATCAAGAAACTGCTAAATGTGGCTCATGTTATAAAGAGATGCATTAAATGAGACTGCCTCATAAAGTGAGAAGAAATTACTTAACAAAATTGCAACCTGAAGAAAATAGAGCAGAAAATCTTGAAGCTACATGTTCATGATTGGGAATATAAAACTCACTCAAATGATGAAGCAATTCGAGTCAGTCCACCAAATGGACACCATTGAAACCCAAAGGGCTGCAAAAAAATGTTCAGAATCAAATCTTGGATAGTACAAGCATATTTGCAAGAAAAGTACAGAATCAAATCTTAGTGTTTTGAAGATTTGGTTGGTGTCTTTGCTGAATGCTCCACAGCAAATCATAATAAGATGGGGATGGATGGATAATTGTTGTGTTTTGTTTGTAAGACTTTTATTTATAACCTTTGATTTCAATGAAACACTTTGACTATGCAACTGTGAAGCCATGCATCCTAGTCTAAGACAATAAGCAAGGAGAGAAACAACTCCGTAAGGCTGTTTCACATAAAAGATGCTCAAAACCCAAATAACCTACAATAAAACGCTAATGGTACATAGAAATGAGCACACTTAACATATGAAGTGTGTTCCAAGCTTGGGGTCTGTTTGATTGGTCCGTGGAATATTTTCAGGGAAATATCGGGGAAGATTTTACTTTTGCTGAAAATTAGTAATAATTTTGCTAAAATTTTGGATTATTATCTTGATGCTGGATGTCTTGTAGCGGTTTGAGGGAATTTTTACTCGCGAAAACACTTCTACCAGATACTTAAAAAATATTCCCACGCAGTTAATGCTTAAATTGGGTGTAATAATTCCCACGAAATCAGGGATCTCTCTTCCATATCAACCATTTCTGTGAAGAAAGTAACTAAGATTCCGCGGGAATATTTAGCATACCAATCAAACAGACCCTTGATATTTATGCTACATGAGGTGTTAGATATCCACCATATAGAATAAACAAGAAACACCAGTATCTTCTTTCTAGTTGCAATTCTAGTTTGCCTACTTTGTGGCATTTATACCTTGAACAGTAAAAACGCAGCAACAAAATGACAAATTGACAATGAGTTGTTCAGTTGGTGGCAGTTCAAAGTTTACTACCTCCGAAAAGTTTAGACCATATACATCCTCTTCACGTGCCCATTCCTCAGTGCTGAAATCAGGACATGAGCGACAACCATTTGCATAAAGCCATTGTCCTTTTTCAACTTTTCTGCAATTTGGGCATTGCATCACTCCCTTAACGTTGAACGCGGAACCAATGCAGTCTAAAAGGATTTTACAAAAACATATTTAGCCACCCGATATAGACACAATGAAACATTAAGGATAAGATTCAGTAAAAACAATTCATAGGATGATAAAGTAAGATATTTCATAGGATGATAAAATAAGAATCAAGTCTTGAGCAAATATCATTTACAACAACTAGAAGAAGGTGGGAGGTAGAGGTACTAACACAACTTTGTGTTCCTGCAATATGAAAGTGCAAAAAAGAAGCACAATGGCTACATCAAATGCTACCCTGATGGGACCCAGGGAACCATAAATCTTTTCATAGGTACTTCATCACTTTGTTTCAGACTTTCAGTTGCCATTTTCTAACCTGGAGACTATCTAAGACTAATGACAGCTCTGTTGAGTGTTGAATGCCTTCCAGGGAAATCTCCTCATAGGTGAATTCTAATGTCTCTTCGTCTATTATTGTCACCCTTTTCCTAAACTCAGAAGCTCAGCGTTTCTCCCCACTACTGTAATTTGGTGATTTCCAAATACCTTATTTGATTGTGTGCTGCATTACATTTATCTCTTCCTCTCACTCATTTTCATCGTACAGTATTGTGTTCAACATGTTTCAGCTAATTTCATTAAAAGAAATCTTTTATAGGGAAAACAAGTTTTAAATTTCCATTACAATAACTTCAATTATTACTTTAACAAAGCTCAACTAAACACCACCGACAACCACAAAACCAACAATGTTCAACTTCTAATTAAAACCAAAACTCCCTTTTCTTCCTTTAATTTCACACCAAACAATTTCCTAAAACAAAATGAAAAATAAATAAAATCTAAAACTTCACCTACCGAGATGAAATTTATGTTCGCACTGCAGCTTTGCCCACGATCTACCACCATTTTCAATTACAGCATCAAAGCAAATTGAACATGAAACAACAGATGGACTCATGATCGAGTTCTCTCCATCATCACCACCACCTCCTTCTTCCATTAGATCACTATCTTCAGAAGAACCCATAACTTAAATCTCCCAATAAACAAAAATCTCAAATTAAATACAAAATTCTCAACACAATCTTCCCTAAATCTATTAAAATCTCTATTAAAAAAAATCTTATAAATTAAACTTCTCTAATAACATTTGTAAGTCAATCGGAAAAAACAAAACTCCCCAAGAAATGAAACGTGTTTCGAGATTGACAGATGGAAGAAATCGTTTGTTGTGTAAAGAAGACGAAAATGAAGAATCTGTAATGTGAACTTCTTCCCCCTTCTCTCTCTTCCCTTATCTTTCGCTTCACGACCCGGCAAATTGCAGACATGGATACGTGGTCTGGGACTTTTTATTGTCTGATCTGGAAATTAATTTGAATATCCTACGTGTTCAGATTGGTTTACGTCTTACGTGTCAGGGTAGGTGGAAAGAAACCGTCGCTGGGTTGCATGTAATGGCCCATGGATCTAAGTATATAATAACGAACTCTAAACCGACCCGTTATAATACTTAGGGGCGGTGGCGTGTATCTCGAGGTAGCTTGTACGCTACGCAGCTCTTTCTAAATCACAAAGTCGGTAGGCGGCTATTTATTTTTCTATTTAATAGTAATACAATCTATCAAACCCATTTCTGGTTTCATTGTTTCTCTCCATTGTTGCCGAAGAGAGATTGACGAAGTTTTTCATCGATTCAACTCGGAATAAATTTAAATAGAAAACAACAAACAAAATTATAAAATAAATTGGCGGGAAACAAGATTAACGAATTAAGAAAATCAAAATTTTCGATTAAAAAGTAAAATTTTGCAGAAACCTTAGGTTTTTTTTTTTTCTGTTAACTATGGATGTGCGATTTCAATATTCTCCGGTTGAAGTAAGCAAAGTGCGATCGGTTCAGTTCGGGGTCTTAAGTCCTGCTGAAATCGTATGTTTTTTAACAATCTTGAATGAATTAAGGTTTGATTTGATTGATTAGGGTTTTGTTAATTGATTAGGGTTTTTGTGTTTGTTTCTGCACAGAGACGAATGTCTGTGGCGCAGATAGAGCACAGTAAGATTACAGAGAAAGGAAAACCTAAGCGTGGTGGTTTAAGTGATCCAAGACTTGGTACAATTGATCGGAAGATGAATTGTGAAACTTGTTCAGGGAATATGACAGAGTGTTCTGGCCATTTTGGACATCTTGAACTTGCTAAACCTATGTTCCATATTGGATTCATGAAGACTGTTCTAAGTATTCTGCGTTGCGTCTGCTTCAGCTGTTCGAAAATACTTGCTAATGCGGTATTGCTTGAACTCGATCTTAGTGTTTTTACTAGCAGAGCAATTGTAGTATGGAATGGTGGTAAACATTGATCAGAAAAGTTTGTCTTTGAAATTTTGACAGTATATAAATATGAAATTGTTGAGATTAAAATTTCAAAACTCAACTGAACTGTTAGATGATGATCATGAGGAGGTTATGTTGGACACTTGTAAAAGACCCTTAAAAAGTTTGAAGTTTTTGATGGTTTGTCTGATTGACGTGACCGTGACCATGTCTTGCTTTTCTGTTAAGCTGTGCTGTGTGCAAAAAAATGTTCTTACTTGAAGTTGTTTGGAGTTTATGTTTGCTTATGTACTGCAGTGGATTTGTGAATATATGGCAAGGAATAAGTTTTGATTACTATGTGGCAAACATTTTGGGAAACTAACCACTTGTAAACTGTCTTTACTAATTTGAAATATACAAATGTTTGTGTTGAAAAAAATTGTGTAAAAAGATCTGCAAATTCAGAGAAGATTAGCATTTATATTGAGTATTGTCAATTCCATGCTATCTTCCAGCTTAACAAGTTGAGCATTCTGTTTCTAAGTATATTAACTAACTACACTACATGTTTAAATCCTCCAGGAAGATTCCAAGTTCCAGCAAGCTCAAAGAATTAAAAATCCAAAACACAGACTAAAAATGGTTCTGGACGCTTGTAAGAACAAAAGTAAGTGTGATGGTGGTGATGAAAATGAGAGTGAATGTCCAGATCTGGTTGTACGAAGGGAGAAGATCGGAGGGGGGTGTGGGGCTCTACAGCCAAAACTCACCATTGATGGTTTGAACATGTTTGCTGAATGCATGGTACAAAGGAAGAAAAATGACGACCATGATCAACTTCCTGAACCTATAGACAGAAAAAAGCAACTTTCTGCAGAACAGGTGATTATATTATTTTTTTACTTAATTTGACTCATAAGCACTTTTTTTTTTTTGTTACTTAATTTTTAATAATTATATTAATGTTCTCCAGGTTTTTAGTGTTCTGAAGCGGATAAGCGATGAAGACTGTAAACTACTAGGTTTGGACCCTAAATATGCTCGGCCTGATTGGATGATTTTACAAGTCTTGCCAATTCCTCCACCTCCTGTGAGACCTTCTGTTATGATGGATAGTTCCTCCAGGAGTGAGGCAAGCATCTTTTTCTTGAATAGAAAAGATTGTTAGTGAGAGTAATTAATCTTGTATGTATTGCTTCCATTATATCCCTTCCTCTGTGGCTTTTTTTATCAACGTTGCTTAGTGATCTCCCATACAAGTAGCTTGCCACTCAATGCAAATGTATTCTGTAAGAATATAATTGTTTTCAGCTTCAGAAATCTATTAAATTTTTAATTTTAGTTGATATTCTTTAATGAAACAGGATGATTTGACTCATCAGTTGGCTATGATCATTAGACATAATGAGAACTTGAGGAGGCAGGACAGAAATGGAGCTCCTGCCCACATTATCTTGGAGTTCGCTCAGCTGTTGCAGTTTCATATAGCAACATACTTTGATAATGATCTGCCTGGTCTACCAAGGGTATGCATGACTATATATTGCTAATGACCTTTGATATTTTTGGTCATTTCTTGGCTAAGACCTGCTTTGCATCTCAGGCTACACAAAGTTCAGGGCGCCCTATTAAATCTATATGTAATAGGCTTAAGGCAAAAGAAGGTCGAATTAGAGGCAATCTGATGGGTAAACGTGTGGATTTTTCTGCACGAACTGTCATCACACCTGACCCAACTATTGACATTGACCAGCTGGGAGTGCCATGGAGTATTGCTTTAAATTTAACATTTCCAGAAACTGTGACGCCATATAACATTGAAAGGTTCCAATCCTCTTTCTTTCTCTGTCTCCAGATTGATGTCCTTTGTTCTGGTACTAAGCTTGTTAATCAAACCATACCTTCTCAGGTTGAAGGAGCTTGTAGAATATGGACCTCATCCTCCCCCGGGTAAAACCGGGGCTAAGTATATCATAAGAGATGATGGGCAGAGGCTTGATCTTCGGTACTTGAAAAGAAGTAGTGACCACCATTTGGAACTTGGATACAAGGCACGGTTTCCTCTACAGTTATCAATGTTTATTGATTTGTTTTGTATCTTGTATTCTGGCTGAACTAGTTTGATTATATGCAGGTGGAGAGGCACTTAATTGATGGGGATTATGTGCTCTTTAACCGACAGCCTAGTCTTCATAAAATGTCTATTATGGGCCACAGGATTAAGATCATGCCACACTCAACTTTTCGTCTAAACTTGTCTGTTACGTCCCCGTATAATGCTGATTTTGATGGAGATGAAATGAACATGCATGTTCCCCAGTCATATGAAACCAAGGCAGAAATCTTAGAGCTCATGATGGTTCCAAAATGTATTGTATCACCTCAATCGAATCGGCCTGTTATGGGGATTGTCCAAGACACTCTCTTAGGATGCCGCATGATCACTAAAAGAGATACATTTATTGAGAAGGTATTGGACATTATCTTGTTCTTACTTTTCTTTTTGTGTATTCTGTTCCAAGATGTAATTCTTTTAAGCCCTAAAGTTTCGACTGAACTTTTGTAGGATGTTTTCATGAACATATTAATGTGGTGGGAAGATTTTGATGGGAAAATTCCTGCACCAGCTATTCTGAAGCCTAGACCTCTTTGGACTGGAAAACAAGTGTTCAATCTGCTCATACCAAAAGAAATAAACCTCATGCGAACCTCAGCGTGGCACTCAGATTGTGAAACAGGTTTTATAACTCCAGGAGACACACAAGTTCGAATAGAGAAAGGCGAGCTCCTGACAGGCACTCTATGTAAGAAGACCCTTGGTACATCTTCTGGAAGCCTTATTCATGTCATCTGGTATGCACTCTCTGAATGCTTTGGTCATTATGCTCCTTTTAATTATTTTACTGTGATTGCATAGCTTGCTAAAATATGTGTTCCAATGACAGGGAAGAAGTTGGTCCAGATGCAGCTCGCAAGTTTTTGGGACATACCCAATGGCTTGTTAACTACTGGCTTCTGCAGAATAGTTTCAGTATTGGAATTGGAGACACAATTGCTGATGTAGCAACTATGGAGAAAATTAATGAAACAATTTCTAGAGCAAAATATGAAGTGAGAGAACTTATCAGGGCTTCACAGGAAAATCAGTTAGAACCTGAACCTGGGAGAACTATGATGGAATCATTTGAAAACAGAGTGAACCAGGTAATAATTGATTGTGTTTACACTTTTCATCATTTGTATCTCTTGTTGTAATTGTCCTGACGCATTCTACTCCCTTCAGGTACTGAATAAAGCTCGTGATGATGCTGGAAGCAATGCCCAGAAGAGTTTATCAGATAGTAACAGTCTCAAGGCAATGGTAACAGCAGGGTCGAAAGGTAGTTTCATCAATATATCTCAAATGACTGCTTGTGTAGGACAGCAGAATGTTGAGGGTAAACGAATTCCATACGGTTTTATTGGTAGAACACTGCCGCATTTCACGAAAGATGACTATGGACCTGAAAGTCGTGGATTCGTGGAGAATTCTTATCTGCGTGGATTGACACCGCAAGAGTTCTTCTTTCATGCTATGGGTGGTAGGGAGGGTCTGATTGATACAGCTGTTAAAACTTCTGAGACTGGGTACATACAGAGGCGTCTTGTAAAAGCTATGGAAGACATCATGGTCAAATATGATGGGACTGTTCGGAACTCGTTGGGAGATGTGATCCAATTTCTTTATGGTGAAGATGGTATGGACGCTGTTTGGATTGAATCACAGAAACTGGAGTTCTTGAATATGAGAAGGTCAGAATTTGATAACTGCTTCAGGTATGAAAATGACAATGTAAACTGGAATCCCAGTTATCTGTTACCTGAACATGTGGAGGATCTGAAGACCATCTTGGAGCTCCCCAATATGTTTGATGCTGAAGTTCAGAAACTGGAAACGGATAGATATCTACTTGGCACAGAGATTGCTACCACAGGAGAGAGATCCTGGCCATTGCCTGTGAACCTTAAGAGGCTTATCTGGAATGCACAAAAAACATTTAAGGTTGACTTGAGAAGTCCTTCCGATATGCACCCAAGGGAAATTGTAGACGCTGTGGGTGAACTTCAGGAGAGACTTAAAGTTGTTCCTGGTGACGATTGTCTAAGTTTGGAAGCGCAAAAGAATGCCACCCTTTTCTTCAACATCTTGCTCCGCAGCACATTCGCTAGTAAGAAGGTGTTAAGTGAGTATAGACTTACCCGTGAAGCTTTTCATTGGGTTATTGGTGAGATAGAAACTCGGTTCCTTCAATCACTCGTGGCTCCGGGTGAAATGATTGGGTGTGTTGCTGCCCAATCCATTGGAGAGCCTGCTACTCAAATGACCCTAAATACCTTCCATTATGCTGGTGTAAGTTCTAAGAATGTTACTCTGGGTGTACCTAGGTTAAGGGAAATAATTAATGTTGCCAAGAAAATCAAAACACCATCGCTCTCTGTATATCTGAAGCCCGGAGTTAACGAGATAAAGGAAAGGGCTAAGAATGTGCAGTGTGCTCTCGAATACACTACACTGGGAAATGTAACAGAAACTACTGAGGTCTGGTATGATCCAGATCCTACAAGCACTATTATTGCAGAGGATGTTGATTTTGTCAGGTTATATAATGAAATGCCAGATGAAGATGTTGACCCACAGAAAATTTCTCCTTGGCTGTTGCGCATAGAGTTAAATCGTGAGATGATGATACATAAGAACTTAAGCATGGAAGATGTTGCTGCGAAGATCAAGCTTGAATTTCATGATGATTTAACGTGCATATATAGTGATGACAATGCTGAAAATTTGGTTCTTCGTATCCGTATCATGAACGATGAAGTTCCCAAAGATGTACTTCAGGATAAGGATGAAGAAGATGATGTTTTCCTCAAAAAGATTGAAAGTAACATACTGACAGATATGGCTTTACAAGGCATCCCTGACATCAGCAAGGTTTATATCAAATCCACAAAAACGAAAAAGTTTGTTGAGAATGAAGGGTTTGTGACAGAAACGGAGTGGATGCTGGAGACTGAGGGTGTCAATCTCTTAGCTGTCATGTGTCATGAAGATGTTGATGCAAGAAGGACAAAAAGTAACCATTTAATTGAAGTAATTGAGACTCTTGGTATTGAGGCTGTTCGTCGTTCTCTGTTGGATGAACTGCGTGCGGTAATTTCCTTTGATGGATCTTATGTCAACTATAGACATCTGGCTATTTTGTGTGACACGATGACATATCGGGGTCATTTGATGGCTATTACTCGCCATGGTATAAATCGCAATGATACTGGGCCAATGATGAGATGCTCATTTGAGGAAACCACAGACATTCTTTTGGATGCAGCCATGTATGCCGAAACAGATCATCTCAAGGGTGTAACTGAAAATATAATGCTAGGTCAGCTTGCTCCAATTGGAACAGGAGATTGTTCGCTGTATTTGAATGATAAAATCTTGCAGAGTGCTTTTAAATCTCAGCTTCCTAGTCATCTGGAAGGTGGGTGTCAGGATTTTGGCATGACCCCTTCTTGTTCGCCATTTCCAGGCACTCAAGACCATGATGAGATGATGTTACAAAGTTACATGCTGAGCCCAAATCTTCGTTCCTCACCTGCTCCAAATGCTCAATTCTCTCCGTATGTTGGTCGGAGGACCTTTTCTCATCCTTCATACCCAACATCTAGCGGCAGTCCATCCTATCCCCAGTCTTCTCTTACCTTTCCTAGTCATGGCGAAACTTCACCTGCATATTCCTTAATGTCGCCTTGGTATAGTCCCATGAGCCCTGCATATTCACCATATTTGTTAGCGTCGCCTCAGTATAGTCCCACGAGCCCTGCATATTCACCATATTCCTTAACGTCGCCTCAGTATAGTCCCACGAGCCCTGCATATTCACCATATTCCTTAACGTCAACTCAGTATAGTCCCACGAGCCCTGTATATTCACCATCTATTCCATGTTACTCACCCAGCTATACCCCTTATACCCCTGCATATAGCCCATCCTCAGCTTCATACATGCCTATGTCATCTGAATCCAGTCAGTAGCGGCACATTTAGAAGATGAATATCCATTGCTATCATCCGCAGCCAGCCAGAGAGTCTTCTATTCTGATAGTTTATGTAAGGAAAGGCGAGTGTTCTAAATTTCTTTTCGTATGCGGTAATATCACTAGAGTGTATATGCATACTATCAAACAAAAACAATATGAATGGTCCAATCTGATTGGTGGTTGTAATTGTAGATCTTTTGGTACAAAAATGTTTGTGGCCAGATAATGCATTACGCATATTTGGGTTCTAATAATAGTAACTATTTCATGAACTGCCCAGTGGGATTTATTTGTAACCAAACTTGTCATCCTAGGAATATTACTGATCTAACAGTAGGATCTTGTTTTAGTTTATTACCATTTTCGTTCGTCTCAGAAAGATTTGATTGATTGGCCCTGCTTGTTTGGGCTGCAAAAATGCAAAGTTTTGCCAAAACTATAATTAGGGTGGTCTCCTCTATGATTAACTCTTTGATTTTATTGGTCCCCATCTATTTACCTTAAATTTTAATGGTCCCCCACCTATAACTTAATATAAACATGAGAAAATGTGTAAAATTTTTTCATCAAATAACCTAAAATTTATAA